>CAEGAF010009244.1:0-15677 GCA_903067075.1 Micropoecilia bifurca
AACATTATATATATATATGTATATATGTATATATATATATATATAATGTTGCAAGTGCAGTTTTGTAACTTTGCATTTTGTCAAAACATTTTATGTTTAAATGCTAAGGGGAACTTCTATACATAGATCTCTAAAAAACATCAAATTAAACAATAACCGAAAAAAACAAACAAACAAAAAAAGCCTGTTAAAAAAGTATCAGACTCTGCAGCCTCCAGAAGCAGAAAACAGTCTGACTCTGCACCGACTGAGCAGGTTTGTCATTCTGCATCTAAACAGAGACCATGAGTGTAGAGAGGCAGGTCCACTGCTGCAGCCAATCAGAGTGCGGCACTGCCGCTAGGCAGAGTGGAGTTCAGTTTTTAAAAATCCTACAAAGCTGTGATCAGCATCTGCCTGCCTGTGTGCATCAGTCATATGAAACCGGCTAATTTTTTCAAGATTCAAGATGTCACGAACTCCGGCTCAGGTAAAAATGACTTCTATATTGAAGGAATGCTGATTATCTTGCTTTGTTTTTCCATTTGGAAAAAGAACAACAGAAACCTGAAAAGCACACAGATCGTGTACAAGGGTGCATTTTGCTCACTGTGGCTCTTGACATTCATGGGCACCACTTTCTTCACCACGTAGCCCTTTCCAGTGGCTGCTGCAGAGGCCACAATGAGGAGGAGGATGCTTGCCACTCGTAGGTCCATCTTGCAAGCTCAAACCTGCAGGGGAAAAGAAGAAGATTGTCAGTGCAACTGTCCCACAGGTAAATCTTTCTAGCATCACTTGCTATCATGTCCTACAGAGAGAACACTGAGGCTGCAAATCGGCATCTGAACCTCAGCGGGATGCACACAAGAAGTCTGTTAGCAGGATCTTCTGAATATTGCCAGTGAAGCATCCTGAAGTTCTACTTGTTTCTCCATTGAGCCGAGGCCTGGAGAAAGCCTGGATCTCTTCTTTTGCTTCTCCACAGAAAGAAACACTCAGAGTGGAAGAGGAAGGCTGAACATACCGGCATCCAAAGGAGAAGAAACCCAAATCTCTTCTGCACCAGAGAGCTCCTGGTGCCGCTGTATATCCTTAGGGTAGGAGCACAACTGAGGATATGCTGCCCTCCAGTACAATGATGTGGGTATTTATACCATATCTGCCCCTCACATCATTAAAAAAAAACTCGCCAAACAAGCACCTCCCTCCTTAGAGCTAGGGTGTAATTAGCAGACAGATCTTCCCAAAGTGGGCATGTCACGTCAGAGTGCCTCCATGTCTTGAATATCCAGACACATGATTATCACATTTTCTTCTGTCTTCCCTCTTCCTGAAATAAAATCTTGATAAATGAAAATTGTATTGAGGAATTTGAGGAATACTTTGATGCCATTTAGTTGATATACTGTCATCTATTGGTCTGATTGCTGGTGGGCATCTGTAGACCTTCATTTACCCAGATTTATTACCTTTCTATTATTTCTAATTATTTTAAAGATTATTAACTTATCGTGATTACTTATTTATTACAGGGACTATTTATTATTTTTAAGATTAAGATTAAGATAAGCTATTTAATCAGTTTTTCAATATGTTTTCTATGATTGGTCCTTCCAGCTATTACATAAATGTTTTGTCTATTTTGTGTTTACTTTCCACATTCATATATTGACATATGAAATGATAGAGCCATATTTATGAGCAGTAAATATGCCTCTATTTACTACATATTTACTGGACAGAAAGTTATTTCCTTTTTTCTGCCTTTTCTTCTCACTAGATTTGCATTTTATTTTGCTTACCCCCAAAAGAGAAAAAATATAACAACTTTATGCAATATTTAATTTGAAAAACTGGTTATCTATAATGTTTGTATTCAGGAAACAAAGTTCATACATAACACTTTCTGAAAATGGACGAGTTTCTACCAATATGAAGCTTGCTGTGAGGATTTAATAAAGACATTGCAAAGTGTATAAATCATGGGTTTGACAATAGGATCAATTGCATTTTCCTATGTATGATTGAATTGAAATTATTTATTTATTTATTTTGATAAAAGGAGAATTCACAGCAACATTTGTTGTGAATTGGCGCTATAGAAACTAACTAAAGTGAATTGAAGTCATGATTTGTTAGGGAGGAGAGTTATCTGGACTTTTTTTGAATGAGTAAAAATATTTAAAGAACTAACATAACTAACAATATTGAAAGGGACAAACGTGTTATTTACACTTTAATATCCGCATTATTTGATCAGATTGGTGTAGTTGCGATACAGCATGGGATGACGTACATTTTTAACATTTCGTTCGTTTTTGCATCTTTGGAAGTTAAAGAGACTCTATCTCTATCCGAGCACACGCAGTGCAACCGCTCAGCCACCAGGGGGCACGTTTTCACTTGTGTACAGCAGATTTTTCACAGCCATACCCTTGTGGTCGTTCCTTATTTTTGGTCCTCTCTGTGCACATATATTACCCAGGGCCTGGGGTGCATTTGCTCCAGTAAATCTGGTTCCTGTCGTGATGTGATGTTGTGTTTCCTCAGTCAGCCCTTGAGTTATCCTCCCTTGCCCTCCACCTTGCTTACTTTGAGATCTTCCGACTGTAATTTCACAGCTTCAGACCCGGCCACATAGGAAATGCATACACCCAAATAATCACATGTTCTCTAACACACCAGCAGCCATAAACGATGTGTAGGGTAGTTCTCGTGCCCCGTTCCCAAATCTCCCTGACCATCGCGCGGCCATTTATAGCACGTGTTCGTCTTTCGCTCCTCTAATGTGCGCACATCGTGCAGGCAACATGTGTATATTTGACAAAATGATGATGAGCTGTGTGATTGAGGCCTTCGCTGGGTTTCTATATGAGGCGTCTATAGCGCACGTGACTCTGACAGGCGTCTTTCACCACAAGTTTAATTAAAGATCCTCCCAATAGGACTGGTTTAAATCCCCCTCTTTCTCTCTCTCTCTCTTTTTTGTGTAAATTAGACCCAAATTATCTGCAATTTTCCAAAGTGCTACCTTCTCTTGCTCTAAGCACTTAATCATGTTTGGCAAGTATTGTTTAAGTACACTCATCCTGTCAAATAAAAATAATGTAATTTGTGATCTTCATTTGCAAATGGTCTATGATGGGAGAGATGGTATGCAGGGAAAAAAAGCAGCAGTTCAAAGGTACCAATGACAAAAATGCACATAAAACCAGACATTTTAATGTATTATGTAAAAAGACACAAAACCCTTTTTATAATTTAGATAAAACTTCTGATTTAGGTCAGTTAGTAGGTTTGTTAAGTGCCAGAATAATGAGAGAAATATATTTTCTAAAGAATTAAAAAAAAAATAATTTATTTAATCCAGAAGTTCACATACACAAATTTACTATGCCATTTCAAGAAAAGCACAAAAAAATGATGTCACGGCTTTGTAAGCAACCACTACATCTCTACATCTGAAACATACTATTTCATTGCTTAATACCACTGAAAAATGTACCACTGAAGCAGTTGACAGTTTCTGTATTCACAATTCAACGAGTCCTGCACCTACTTGAGGTAAGGAGCCACTCGGTGAAGAAGAAGTTATGCATAAATCCATTTCCTTTATCTGCTGTGCAGGGACACACATGGTGCCTGTCTCCAGGAGAGGTTGGAGGTTGGGTACATCATGAACAAGCCATCATTTCATGTGGGATAATTGCAAGACATCAGGCAGGAAATGAAAACTTGGGCAGGAGATAATATTTGGCTTAGACAAATGACCCTGACAATACCACCAAATTAGTGACAAAGTTGCTTAAGGGCATCAAATTCAGTGTTTTGGGGGTGACCATCCAAAGCCTTAATTTCAGTTCCCGAGAAAGTTTGTGGACAGAGCTAAAATGGTATATGTAAGTAGGAGGCATACAAAGCCGACCCTGTTAGCCAAAAACGTCCAGCAACGTATTTAGAAGAGGTTCTGGAAGGACAGCCATGATGTTTGACCCAACTCTGGCAGTGTAGATGTAGTTCTGTGAAATACTAATAAAATGAGCTCAAACTTTATAATCTGAAGAACACTGAAACTGAAAATCGATCTCCCTCATTATTCTGGAGTGAGCAATTGACTTGGTATTAGTGAGATTTAATGTCAAGCAGCGTCTTTTCACTCAGTGTATATGTAAATATCTGATCTAACTGTACGTTGAGTTGATTTTGCCACCTGCAGCTCAAGCTGCTGCAGCATTTTTCATATTCTCTGGCATATTTTGATTTTTTTAAGGCTTTATCCCACTTTAAAAGCTGTGCAAAATTATGTTTGTCTCATAGTTTCACTTATTTTGGATGAATTGCTTGTTGATGCTGCACTTTCCGCTCCTGCAGTTTTGTCATGATGCTTTAAAATCTATCGGCATACTTTACAGGGAGGCTCCACCTTTTCCGCTTTATTCCTGTTAATAAGAAATGACACTGTGAAAGAGGGTGAAGTTTATATTTTTCATAATTATTTCTTCATATAAGTTGAGTGCTTTCAGTTTCTCAAATATGTCTAAACCACTGCAAAGATCCTCTCCATTTTTGGTTCCATCCTCCGAGAGCAATAATTAAAAAAACAAAAACAAAAAAACCCCAGATACAACAACATCTTCAAACAAATATGTGAAGGATCTGAATTAGAAAACCTTTATTTTCTGAACACACCAGTGTTCCTCTATGTGAAAAACCTTGTTATTGTCCATCCATCCATCCATCCATTTTCTTTGCACCCTTGTCCCTTGGAGGGGTCGGGAGGGTTGCTGGTGCCTATCTCCAGCTGACGTTCCGGGCGAGAGGCGGGGTTCGCCCTGGACAGGTCGCCAGTCTGTCGCAGGGCAACACACCTTGTTATTGTACTGATCTGAAATCCACAAAAGACCGTTAAAAAAGTCGCCTCTAATGCGGTCGTGTCATCCCGACAGGATATTAATGTGGTTTGCTGCCGTCTTTGTAAAAACCATTAGGAATTAGCTTAAAAAAACTGAGCGTGCTGACGTTGCTTCACTCCCTTTAATATCATTAGTGCCTCCCCGTAAAACACTTGCTTTCAGTTTCATGCCGTTGACTTAACATATGGCATAAAATGGTTTTACTGAATTTAGTAAAGTCAGTTAACAGCCAATTAAGAACACACCCAACGTCAGTGAGTGCAACCAAATGCTTGGGAGCCTCCTGTTTTCACACAGTCATTTCACATGTGGGTTATGCAACAGTCCTCATCAGTGTAATGAACACTGCCTTGCAAATATATTCACAGCCCTGGCACTTTTTTTTCTTTTTTTTTTTTTACATTTTGTGAGGTTGCAACCACAAACTTCAATGTAGTTCTTGGGATTTTACATTTAAACCAACACAAAGTTGTGCACAACCGTGAGGTGGAAAAGGATTCATGGCTTTCAAAGTTTTAATAGATAAAACCTGAAAACCGTGGCGTACGTACACATCTGTTGCGATCTCTTGCAGTTGGAAGTCACCTCATTTGCAAACGGATTCAACGTTGCACTTGGTGTGAATGCGAATGTCCTACGAGGGCCTCAGAGGTTTGCTAGTGAACATTCGTGAACAAACAGCACCCTTAAGATAAAAACCACAGCCGAGAGGTCAGGAAGAAAGTTGTGGAGAAATTTAAAGCCGGATGAGGTTATGGAACAATATCCCAAAGCTTAACCATCACACTGTTTGATTCGTCGTCTGAAAACAGCAAACTGGCCAACGCATGTCTTGGTGTTGGTGAGTTTGTTGGTGAGTGCTGGATTATTGCCCCCGCTAGAACACCAGTAACCAAATAAGCAGCTGAGAGGCCCATGGCAACTCTGGAGGAAATGCAGAGAAAACTTTTAACACGCTTCAAACATCTGACCTTTACGGAAGTGTGGCAGGAAGTGAGTCGTTGCAGGGCCATTTGCAGTCTACCATAAGTCCAGCGAGGAAAACAGCAAACATGGGATATAAGTGGCTCTGGCCAGACAAGGCCAAATTTGGACACCTTGGCTGTCATGCAAAATGCCACAAGTGGTGGAAAACTAACACTGCACAAAATGCAGCGAGACATGGCAACGGAAGAATCATGCCTTGTAGATTGCTTTCATCAACACAAAGAGGGACACTGGCTGAGAAAACGAGAAGACGAATTCAGAAAAAGATGAATTATTGACTTTAGCTTGGGTCTACAAGAACAATGACCCCTAAACATACAGCCAGAGCTACAAAATAACAGAATAGATCAAAGCCTATCCATGAGTTAGAATGGCCTAGTCAAAGTCCAGAACTGCATTTCATGATTCTGTGGCAAAACATGAAAACACACCTTCATAGACAATTTTAATTCAATCTAATAGAGCTTGATGTGAATGAATAAACAACATTTTCTGTTTCTAGATGGACAAAACTTGGTGAAGAAATTAAAACGGAATATAAATCCCCAGTACAGTTATCATATTTTATATATAAAAGCAAACAAACAAACAAACAAAAAATTAGTTTGTGTTGCCTATCAGATAAAATTGTAAATAAGGTAAAATTGTACTGAATGAAAAAGTGAGAAATGTCAAGGATGGATACTTTAATGTTTTTATGCTGGATGAGTGAAACACAGGAAGTGAGCATAAAAAAACAAGCATGGGAGACCATGACAGGGCAAAACCTTCTGTCTTTGTCCTCTCTGTGTCTCTCAGGCCTTGTCCAAGCCAAACAACGACCTGTGGATTTCTCGAAGTTCCCCAGAGAGCACGTCTGGACGGCGTTACTGTCAGTGGTCGCCATGTTTGTGCTTACACTCTGAGATGATAACAGTGTTTGGAAGGAAGGTTTTTGCATTTTGTCTGTTTTTGTTCTCTCCGCTGCCCAGGAATTGATGTTTCTGGTTTCTTCTCCATACTGACCGAGGCTCAACCCACACCCAAAGAGAAGAGCATAATTGGCGGTTGATGTAAAGAGACCCAGCGAAGCACGTGAGTTTTAGCAACATCTAAAGATACACCATCACTGCATGGATACAAATTTAATGTTTCAATAAACTCCTGGAACCACTAAGAGCTACTTTAAACTTTATGAATGGCAGACTTGACGGGGGCCCTTCTGAGTGATCGGTGGGGAAATTACAGGGTCTTGAAAACAAACATAGACCTAAATGGAGCCGGAAGTGTAAAAGTAACTAGAAATCAAGGATGTTGTCTGGGAGGTCACCAGTTTGAAACCCAGATTGACAGGGAAACGAGGGGAAGTTTGCAGCTCCTCAGCCGCTCACAGGTACAGATATCATGCAGATCTAAAATTATACATTTTATAGATATACTATTACCAGATTAGCATTACATTTGCTGTGTTATTAAAAGTAATTAGTTGGAAATTGCGGGAAATCGACGCTCGCTGTACACTTGAGATACTATCACCAGTCTGCCGGCGGAAACTGCAGCTCCACACGCTTTTGGAAAAGTCAGCACCTACTGATTTCCAGCCAACCTAGGCAAGTGGCACTTTCCTCTTCCTCCCCCCGCTTCAGTTAGATTGTTTCTGTTTCCATAGAGCACTGTGCATTTATTTAAGGAAACATCTGACTCAGCTGTTGGTTAAAGGCACTGTTCTCAAAGCTGCTTTGGAGAAAATCAGACTTTAAGATCTGCAGCGGTCAGAAACTAATAAAATTAGTCGCCAGGCCTTATTACAGTGCCCTTAAAAGCCACATGGACACGCACATGTATTAAAAAGGTGAAAAAGTCAGATGTGTATAAATAGACTACTCCTCCTTTCTTGCCAACTTATGTGAAATTTTTAAAGACCTTGCCTTACTTTTTTTGGCTCATCTGCGGTTGTTTAAGAGTGATTAAATAGGAAAACTGTCAGGCGCTCGGTCACTGTAGGAAAATGTAAAACTGACAAACAAACCAAAACCCCTCAGTAATTTATTGTTGGGAGATTACTGTTTCAAGAATAGAATAAAATAGTCCCACAAAGCCAGAGAAAATGTTTCCTTTCCTCTGAAAACAAAATATTTAAAAATAGTGTAAGATATGGAAACACAATGGACAGAGGCTGGTTTACAAAAGTATTCACACTCCTTAAATGATTTCACAGTTTGTCCCGTTACATGCACAAACTTCAATGTGTTTCATTAAGGTTTTACATTATTGTCCAACACAAGGTAGCATGGAAATGACGTATTTGTTTTCCACCCAATACTTTGTGGAACCAACTTCCATGTGGCAGATCTTTGGAGGTACGTCTCCATCAGCTTTGAGCGTGTTGTTGACAGAGTTTTGGAAATTGTTCTTTGCTATTAATCTGTGCTCAGTCGGTTTGGATGGAGAGCGTCTGGGAAGATAAATACACACGTCTTGCCACAGATTCTAGATTTACGACTGAAATTTAATTGGGCTTTTCAAGCATATACTTGTAATTAATTGTAACTCTGGTTGTATGTCTACGGTAATTTCCCTGCTGGAAGAGATACTCCACCCTTGTCCATAGTGTTTTACGGCCTCCGACTGGACGAAAACTCTCATCAGACCAGAACACCTTCTTGTACACTTTTGCTGTCCCTACTACATGGCATGTGACAAACTGCAAGTATGGCTTTTTGGGTCTTTAATTCAACAATAGCTCTAATCTTGCCAGTCATTCATTAAGGTCCAGATTGGTGTTGTCCCATTAGTTCTCCCATCCCAGGTATGGCTCTCTGCAGACTCTCCAAAGTTTCCATTAAAACCATGGCGGCCTCCGTCAGTTTCTGATGGCCATGCTTTGTTGGGTTTGCCGTTTAACTGATTAAAGAGATAAATAGTGTTTTCAGTAATTCATCAGAAAGTTTACCGTTAAGTCTGACTGGAGATGCTGACAGGAGGTGGGATGATGCGGAGCGAATAATGACAGTTTCTGTGCCCGAAATGCAAATTGACAACCTAGAAACACTGTTTCCACAACACGATCCCACCTCAGTCACTCGTGAGCACAGCCAGCTCTGAACCATAATGACCTGTGGAGAGGCAAGACAAGTCTCGCTTGTGTGCACTATATTTGGTGCGAGCCATGTCTGTCTCAAAATAAGTGCAGGAGGCAAACTGTTAGTTAAGGCCCACACACTTCACGTATCTCAGAGTGTGACTTTTGTATATAAAGACGCGGCTAGAGGAAGTCAGATGGAGTTTAATGCACGGTGTGTCCGAGACATTGTTGGGACTGAGGCTCGGTCCGATGTGGTTTGGAGGTTTATTTTGCTGGCTGATGAACGTTGTGAGGCTGAAACAGTAGGACCAACTGTGCTTGAATGAGAATCCTCCTACGTTAAATAATACAGTTAAACAATGTCATCCTGTCCACTTTGTACCACTAAAAATATAGAAGCGGTAATGTCTGCAAGATTCACCTTGTTTGGTTGGTGCTCATATGTCAGGTACATGGAAAATACGTACAGTTCTGACCAAAAGATCACATGCCATCTTTATGGTAATACATGTCATGCTGCCTTAGAGCTTTTGATGATAAAAAAACAAAAACATAATTCTCATGTAAAACATCTTGTGTGAATTTCCAATGGGTGATACATTTTTCGTGTCATTCCAAGTCATCACAGTTTGATCGCATTCAAGCTAACCACACAGACGTCCCGATTCCACGCTTACCTTATGTGTTACGTGATTTCACAACAACATTTTGACCTGTCAGAGCTACAATGACAATCACTTCAAACGATTTTTTAAAAAAAACGTTTGAAAATATTGTGTATTTTCTTCAACTCACAGAGACAAAAAATACCTGCAGGTTTAAATCTGCATCCCTGCTCCACTATCAGACTAATGATTTATAACACACATCAAAATTAGGTCTGGAATTAAAAAAAATTGCATGCAGATGAAAGGTAAACTGTATTTTGTGAATAATAACATACAAAATGACATTTTCTGCGGTTCAAAATACATGATTTTCCACTTCATGACATTTTAAAAGCATGTCAGGCTTTGGTTTATCTAGCTTTCTGTTTGTAGATGCGCAGACACCTGAACCCATATTATGACTGTGAGATAGTATGTTTTTATAAATGTCTGAGGAATCTTGTTTGTTGTTCTTCTAACTCCCATAGCAACCTGCCACAGCACTGGCAATCGTTTTAAGTTTCTTTTGCTGACGTCTGACTAATGGGATCTACCTCAACACAGGGTTCAGAAATACCCTCAATGCCAGAGAAAAAAATGTACTGATTCTGGTTAAATGCAAGGAAACCAATCAGAAGAGCGGTCAAATACTTAAGGAGCTGCAATTATTGGATACAGTTATTTGGTAAAAGGCTATAAAATACCAAGATATTCATGACCACGATGAAAGTGTTTAATCCTCAATCGATATTTAGACTGTTAACAGACCCTGAAATCAAACAGATTGAAGCAGATGATGGGTGTCATAACCCAGGTCTGTCCCCATATTTTTACTCTGGATGTGCTTGGTCAGTTTCTGTTTGTTCAGATTTTGCATGTGCAACCAGGAAAAAAAAAATCAAAACAGAAACTGCTTCATCAAAGTTAATCTGCTAAAACCAGGAAACCAAACATGAAGCCTTTTAAATTGGACATCTGAGTTATTTAGGCAGTGGACAACAGATGTAGTGTTTAAATCTAAAGTTATGAGAGGAACCAACATCTGCTGTTTCAGAACGTTCATTTAAGCAGCACTTGTTTTGGAGTTTGTTACTGGTAAAATACAGACGCAAGCTCATCTAAGAATAAATCAAAAGGAAGAAAAACAAACTGGAGTTTCGTTCCACATAGTTTGCACGTTGGTAGCTGGCTTCCCTTCATGTTTGCTCAAGGCCTTTACATGGCCAAACTTCATACTTCTAGGATATTTTAAGGAAAATTGCCGACGTTAGATTCCGAGTCCAAACACATTTGTGTTTGGGGAATTTATTCAGAGCCTTGCGCGGCATGTAATTGTGGAAATGGAAAGATATCTCACACTGCATGGATTTAGGGTATTTTTTCCAATCAGTGCACCTTCTGATTACCCACCGAAATGCGAGCCGTCAAACTTTAAGACTGCCTGGCCACAAGTCTGGGACTCTACCTGACATTCAGACAAAGCAAATCTGAAGTGCGACGTACCTCCAGTAATACATTTAAATGTTGCTTTTAACAAGCATTAATTCAGAAAGGTTTTGGAAACAATAACTGAACAGAACTGTGTTTGCAATTCTGAACAATGCCATGAAATTACATGTAATTTAAACTTTGCTGAGTTTCAGAAGGCCATGACTTAACTTATCTCTAAAGGAGCTTTTAGATCTGCGTTTATGTTATATGAAGTGTTAAAAACTTTGGCTTTCAGCAGTCAGGAGTTCAGGATGCGTGAACCTTTGGACATTTTTCACCTGTAACAACTTCATGTTCTTTCTCCCAAAATACCTGGATTTATTTTGTTAAGTCACCAAGACAACAAAGTGAAAAAAAAGCAAGGAGAGTAAGTGTTAAATGTTTGAAGCATTCTCTTCAAATAAATTAACATTTATAGTTCGTACTCCATTATTTTTTATGTTTTTGTGATGTAAAAAAATGACAACAACCATAAATCATGGGGTTTAAGTTTGAGTTAAACAGAGGTTAACCCATTTTATTACAAGGTTTGGGAGATTTATTCTGGCCTGGATGTTTTGAGTGGAAGAAAATGGTTGTATTTTGCAACCCTACTCCCAGACATATGGGAAATACTAGAGACTGTTTTCATAGCAACTGGCATGACCAGTTTCCACTTTTCCTTTTCAATAATTTGGTTAAAAAAACATCCAGTTTCCTGGTATATCTCTAGATAACTTTACTTTCCCTGCACCACTGTAATAATATACTGGGGAATCTTTTGTCCCCCTCTTCTGACTGATACCTTTGCACAATGAAAATATTTTTATCCATCTAACCTCTTAGCAAGAAACACCTAAGCGATGTAAAGAAGCAAATGTGGCTCTGCACACTTAAAGCTGCCAACATATCACATTTTATGTGCAAATTTTCCAAACAGATTGGTTTGCTTTTACAATAAACAGGAAATGATCCATGTCACTAGAAAACCAGGAAATATTTCAAACTAATGTTCTTTTTATAAAATTATATATATATATGCATAATGGTACATGAGACGTACGATGAACCTATGTGTAATAAAGTACGACACGCCAAGAAAAGCTTAGCAAAGGTACATAAAGGTACATAAAGCCAAGAAACCAGGTGTAATTGTTCAGTACTGAGAAAGTAATCTTGCCCCCATTAAAGATTATTGGCTGTTTTGGTCCTAATTTATGGCTTGTTAAGAGGCTGGTCATTATCAGTATATGCTGCTAAGCATACAGATAGTTGTGGTTACATAAACATTTCTAAAGCTCCGAAAGAGCTGGAAACATAATGTGACCACTACGGAGTGGTGCTCTCTAGGAGTGCTCCCTTCACCAGACTCCACTGTTGGAAAAACATAAAGTTTAAGCTTGCTCAAGATTTGCTCCAAAATATTTGGACAGACCAATTAAATTCTGGAAGAATACAACTTGGTCATATTGGATCAAACTTTACTGTTTTGATTCTTTCTGTATATAGCGTGGAGGAAAAATGACTCTACACTTCACCACTAAAGCACCAGTCCAACTGGGAAGTTCTGAGGTTGGAGCATCTTGGTTTGGAGCTGTAACACTGCCAGACTTTACACAAGTTAAGGAAGGAGAAATAAAATATGGTATTCCTGAAAATGAAACAAAGGCCGGAACAAAAAGGGGAAACAAGACAAGAACCAGGCCAAAAACAGAGCGAATGAAACTCTCAGTTTGTTTCAGAGTTTGCAAAACTGACAAAGAGATTCAAGAAGAACTTCAGGATCCCAGATATTCAGGATATAAAAACAATTTGTTTGGAGGAATGTCTAAAAATTACACCAGAATTACGCTTGTCGCTTTTTTCACTTTTTTCAAGACACAGATGTCCTGTAGCTCTAATTACCTCAATAAGCTTTAAATAAAATAATGTTTAATTCTTACCTCAAGTGATATTTCATGCTAAGATAAATAACTTGATTTATCTGTATGTGTGAGTTTGTTACGTAGTTATTTGGTGTACATTTCATGTTTATATCCCTACTACAAATCTATTTGTACAGAAGAACGTTCATAGACAAATAACATGTCCAATACTTTTTTCTTTCCCCCCTATTCTATATTTCTAAGGATAAAACTCCAGGGTTTTCTTTGGTGTTTAAGTATTCATTCGCCTATAAAACTGGCAAGGCCTTGGTTTCCGTCAGAACAATGAATCTTCGAGGTGGTCTGCCCGTGTTGCTAAGCAGAACAAAGAGTTTTTATTTTTTTGATGAGCTAACAGTTTTTGCTGAGGAAAGCCTGTTTTTACAGGGGGAGCTCGTCCAAACCTTAGCACGGCCGAATGGTCTCAAACACAGAAAGAAAATGATTCATTGTACTCTGTAATTTCGGCACACTGCAGCTGTCTTTACTGACCACAGCTGCAAACCTGTTAACTGGCCTGATCCACATGTAAAACGTTCCCTTCCTCTTAACGTAATAATTATAATACTCTTCCCGGAGCTCCCTCCTCGCATGTATAGATTTAACTGCAACAACAGCAAATGGGAATATGTTTGAGGATGGGCCTGATGTATATTTTTGGTCGCTGACCTTGTTTCCCGTCAGTGAGTCTCTGTTAATCTCTTCTGTAACTCCAGTTGTAAGTCTCCACTTGGCTGCAGGAGTTACTGTAAATACCATTTTTCAAAGGTTATGAGCATTTGAGACGCAACTAAAACCTTTAAGTATATGCTTGCCTCTGTAGCTTGAAGCTGGACATTTGAGTCTGCATGACTCAAGGTGGACTGCTGACTGGGATGAATGGTACATACAAGACTTTAAAGACTTTCCAACTGGCTTTTCCAGCTATTTGGAGATCCATATTTCAAACAAATTCTCCAAATATGGACATTTGAGGTTATGTGGTAGAGGAAGAGAGAATTACAGCCCTAATACCGGTGTCCCTTTTTTTGCTTTGCTGTGTTTACATTGGTCTAGTCACTTTCTGGTTAGATTGCAGCAGCAGCAGGCAGATTGGAGATGTGGTTCTAGCTGCTGTATAAATCCCATCACATCCGAGGCAGACAGGTGAACAGTGTCTGGAAAATCCTGCATGGGGATTTAAATGGCTCAGCAAAAAGGAACAAGACATTTGATCAAACATGTTTCCTCAAAAATAGAAACCCTCTTTCCAAGGAGACTTTGCTGCTGTCTGCGTCTAAGTTGGTGCGCAGATCCAGCTACTGCCGTTCAATGGCATGGTTGTATCTGGACTCAAAGCCGTTTGTTTTGCTGTCCGCGCACAATAATGATTTAAATTATAAGTTTACTAAACATAAATTTCATTCTTTTAAAGTTTTTTATTATTTTAATTGCTAACCATCAGAAAAGGGTTTTCTTCTTTTTTCAGCGTGGAATGAAATTTAACAACTTTATTAAAATAACTCAGTTTGGATAGACAAATTGGAATTTATTTTAGATTTTGTGTAAAACACGCAATGCCAAAAATTATAAATACATACCTTTACTCCTACTACTACTTAGCAAGTGTCCCTTTAACAAATTATAGAGAAACTATATTTTATCCACAAACAAGCATCTAGCTTAACTCTGGCTGGAGGTTTGGACACTTTTTTGACTGAAATGATACAGTTAGCTTAAATTGATTAGTTTCCTGCCACAGATCCTGCTTTAAAGCACCGTCCACAAATTGTTAGTAGGACTGAGGTTCAGGAATGCCAGAAGCTAAAATGTGAGCCTTTCAAGCTCGTTTTTATGTGTTTGTGATTACTGTCTTGTTGGAATATCCTGTTGTTTTCAAAGTATAAATCATCCTGCAAGAATTTGGAGGTAGTCTTTCATCTTGATTATTTCACCACTTTTTGAAATGCATCCAAACATTGGTCTCAGTTGTTTGCAGCTGATGCTACCACCGTGTTTGATAGCTGGTACGCTGGTCTTTGATTTAGTAAAACTAGTGTTCTGACAACTGAGAGTTTGTGGTGTCTGGGTTGTTCCTAGACATCTTAACCAATGCTCCTTCATCTAAGGGAGACAGCTTGGGTCATCTGGTTGATACTTGGATACAGTCCGTACCCACAAGGCAATCATCTAAAACACACACAAAACACACTGGTTTTATTTTTCCGAATGGCTCTGACTTCAGCTTTGTTGAAAATTTATGGAAACCCTATACTCTGATGAGCAAAAAGCATTTAGAAATGAAACATAAAAAAACCCTGCTATGTCCAGATCTACTGTGTCACAGTCAATCTACCAACCAGTCTGACTCAGACAAACGGCTTTCTTTTATTTTTTTATGTCCACTCATAAATCAGTGTTCTTTATAAGCTGAACATATGCAGAAGGTTTATGTGCAGAGCTGTGCAGAGCTACAACTCACTTTAAAAAGCAACATTAAATCAAAAGTGTGGAGTCATAGTTATCACTACTGTCTGTTATTTATGGAAAGGTGTTCTAATTTAGCTGGTGATGATAAAAACAGAGACAGACTAAACATCTATTTCTCAAATATCAGTTTAGGCTTTTACTGAAATTCCTCACAACAGAATTCCTGACATCCTTGAAATCTCTTTTTCAGAATTTTTTTCTGAAAATTTCATATAAATTA
>CAEGAF010009252.1:0-10305 GCA_903067075.1 Micropoecilia bifurca
CAGTGCCTGGTCAGACAGGCCTTGCAGAAGGTGTGTCCACACGGCGTAGATACAGGATCAGTGAAAATGTCCAGACAAATGGAGCACTGGAACTGGTCCTCAGACAGGAGGTCACTGGATGTGGCCATATCTAAGGGACAGATTTTTGCAGCTCAGATCACTGAGTAAACACAACGAACATTTGAAATCTCTCCACATAAAACATTTCCCAAAAATGTCATGTTACAACTCCAACTTCCAAGTATTTTATTCATGTTTTATGTGTGACATGCACTTTCAGCACCCTTTCATATTCTCAGATAAATTTCAGAGCATAGCCTAATTTTATTAAAAATCCTGCCATTTTGTGAAGACAGATACTAATAGGCTTTTTTAGCAATTGAAACAAATTTAAAAGGCACTTTGACTTTGCAGTCTGCACTTCTAATATAGTAGGTTTCTTTTTTCAGTTCACATTAGGTTACCTAAATAAAGACTAATATGTCCTACCATGGTACTCAGATAGAGGCGTTAACAAATAAATGTTATAACAGAATTTTGAGGAGTGACAAGTATTTAAATGAATCATAAATAAATTAAACTGAGAAAAAAAAAGTTATACTCAACCTTTTTGTGGTGTAAAGTGGCGATCTTCTGTAGCTGAGTCCAAACTGACAGCTGTTTATAAATGGTAAGAATGTCAACCATGTTAAGTTTCATTTCTCTGTAAATAATGTATAGTTGCTCCTCCCATGCTGCCATGTTTTATTCGGGCTATGTAAGAATAAATCAGTAAGAGCTGTGAAACATACATATGAGTAAAATAAAACTGGATTTAGAACAAATTCAAAGCTAAAATATTGATTGTTAGAGATGTTTTGTTATTGATATTTGTTAAATTTAATCAGTTGGGATGCTGGCCCTGTAGGCTGTTGTTTTATCAATAAAACAAACTTTACTGCTAAAACAAGTTATTTCACCAATCCATTTCACTAATATTTATATTACTGTACTTTCATCTAACTTTATAATTGCAAGTAGTTTCACTCAACGCAAAACAAAACTGGGAAAGAGAAACTTAGTCTATTATCACAAACTCAAACATGTCAAACCTGCTTTGACGTCCAAAAATAACATAAACGGCAATCTTAACATGCCTATGTTATTTGTCATTGTGACTATAGTTTCTTTACCTTTAGGCCTAATAAAAATTCTTCGGCGTCACAGAGAAACGAACTCCCTTCAGCTCATTGGCCGGATAACATGACAAACCTTCGGTGTTGTTCAAAAATCTTGTCTTTACTTCGTGTTTCTCTACTACGATTCAATTTCTTTCAGAAAGGAAAATTATAAAGTTTGGTTTTGCAGAATTATGTAAAACAGAACATGTTGACGAAAGTGCTGCACACAGTCTATATTTATTTATTTAATCATGTTAAATAAATCAACAAATACAAATCAAAATGAAGCAAAACAATAGAAATGATAAAATACATGATGTAATATTACCAGGGAAAAGTAACTGTAAGTTAGAAAATAATTGGTGGATGGTTTCACATGTGGAAAAATGTATTTTTTCCTTTCCTAGATTCTCCTCCTCTGTATTTTTTCCCAGAAAAAAAAACTGTTAGGTCATAAAAAGTTTGACAAAATTTTGATCCTGTGCAAGGTTTTCATTTTTAGGAAGCTATTGGATATGTTTGTTCACCATGACCCTTCAGTACTCAGTAAAAATGCTATAGATCATGATAGTCATATGTAACTGCTATTATGAAAACAAATCTATCTATGAGAGAATAGATAGAAAATCCCAGCTGAACTCATACAACCTGTTATATTTTAATGAAACCTTAAAGCTGCATTATGTAACTTTTATAAAAAATGACTTTTTTACATATTTTTTGAAACCGTCACTATGTCGTCATGAGACAAGTAATCTGAAAAAATCCAGCTCCTCTACCTTTTCCCAGTGCTTTCAGTTCTATCTAGAAACAACCAATCAGAGCAAGAAGAAAGATGTTATCTCTGTCAGTCTGTTCTCTCTTCTCATCCATCTGATCTTTCCCCCCTTGCCTTCTGCTACGCTGCAGCTAGAAAAGCCTGTCATGAACGCAGGCAAATAAATGGTTTTCCTGTGTAAGTTGTTTCTCTACCATTAGCACATTTGGCAGTGAGTATATGAGGATGATTGACAATGTTAAGACCCTCCTCCTGGCTCTGACTGACAGTTTTGGTCGAGAGCTGTGGATTTCTTCAGATTACAATCGTAGGTAGGAGAGGAGGTGGAGGAGATTTTTTTTTTCACAGATTATCTGTCTCGTAACATACTGGTTATCATGGTAACAGTTTCAACAAATATGTAAGAAACATATATTTTTATGAATTTGCATACTGCACCTTTGACCAGTATGGTCAGTATTCCCTTGTGACGGTCCGTCCAGTAAATCAAAAGGACAAAGGCATATATATAAAAAAATATCTTCCATTTATTTTTCCAAAGAAAGTCTTGACAAAAGGTTCCAACAACCAATCTAAAAAATATAACAAAATGGGCCCAAAAGAAATCAACTAAGGCAAACATAACTCAAGATAACAAACCAAAAACTGAACTCTCACAATGAACACACAGGGGATTATATACAAACAGGCTAGCCTACACAAACGAGGAGGGGTAGGGAAGGAGACAAAGACAAAACATGTATAAACATAAATGACTAATTTAAACTAAAACATTTTACCTTAAACACAACTATAAAAGCCAAAATAACCCAACACCAAAAAGGTTTTAGCAAGTACGCCATCAGTAGAGAGGCAGATTCTTTCATATAAAGTCCCCTGCTTCCAGCAGCCTGAAGGACTGATCCACTTCCTGGTTTTTCTTTCGGCCAACCCCCTTCTGTCAGCCAGTCCTTAAACTCAGCAAAACAAAATAGTTTATGATCTTAAAAAACATAAGGTGTTTACTAAATGTGTGCACCCATATTAGTAAACAACCTAATGCGATAACCACCACCATAGAAAAAGTGAAATTCTAAATATATTAAATGAAAACATTTAAATAAATACTAACACTGAGAAAAAGGTGGGGGAACCTCCACATCCCTCTTTGTTTTTTATACTGCATTAGTTTTGGTTGTTTCTTACTGGACTTCTTCAACACAAAGTCATTACTCCAGTCATTAATTTGTTAATTAATTCTTCACAGCAGAGATTCAATAAGATGTTGAAAATAGTCCTAGGTCCATGTTGTCATGACAGTAAATTTGTCAGATGCAGATCCATGATGCAAATCTTCGTTTCTCCCACATCCCAAAGCTTCTCTGATGGACTGAGAGCTGGTGACTGGCTACTGGAGCACAGTGAACTCACTGCCATCTTAAATAACTTGATTTATGAGATGATGAGCTTTGGGATCATCTTCCATCTATCAGAAGATGGGTACACTGCGGCCATAAAGGCATCAGCAAAAACATCTGGATCATGCTGTTTGTGCCACATTTTGACCCCATTATCTGAATGTTTTCTCCTGCAATTAATGTTGAAATGTTGAAGATGAGAATATAACATCAGACCCGATAAAAACATGTCTAATGCGGCGATGTGGGCTTATAGGAAAACAGTTGTCGTTCTCCAAAATGTAATCTGACAAAGCAAGTCCAAAAGGAAGACATATTCAAAGTTATTGACTGTATTTGTGTTTTACATAGCAAATTCTATAAAAAGTTAGATTATTATTACTTTCCATTGATTATGCAATCAATATCAAATATCAGCTCTCAGAAGTATAAAGAATTAGAAATTTAAAAGCAGTGAAAAATTCAACCAAAACCAAAGATATTCAAAAATTAACCAAGTTAACAATGTAAATCTAACATATGGTTTGTTTCTTATTTGTGGCTTAAGTAAATAACCTGATGACAGAGAACATCTGTTTTAATCTGGCCCTATTAGAAGGGAATGTAAAATCCAAATAGATACCAGTGTTATAATAAAAAAACGAAAACACCAGTCTGAAATATCTAAATGACCTGAAATGCTCTCAACTCTTCTTCTTAAACTTTGCAATGATGTTACAAAGTCAGATTGGCTGCGGATAAAAAACGGGAAGACGCTTTCATGGATTTCACAGCCGGTAAATTGATGAAGCACGATTTTATTGTCTGGATCAAATAAGAGCACCAGTCCATTGCTGTAATCTATCAACAACATCAGTCTTTGAGTGTTGCTCTGAATTTTAAATCTCAATATGCAATGATGATCCCAGTTCGGTGAAAACTGCTTCCTTAAACAATCTGACTCTTTAATTGCTACTAGATCCCATCCAGCCATCCCACTGACTTCAAACCCATGCATCTCTTTTACCATGGAAAAATCTTTATTTTGAGAGTTAAATGGATTAAAGTGGCTCGGGATATTTCTGCGGTATGGTAAACAATGACCATCTGTCATTCGATTAGCCTTCACGTTCTCTGTTCGCCCACTTTTGCCTTTCTTTTTACTTTGTGCCTTTCCATTCCTTTTGTTTTTTGCTTGTCCAACATTCTCTTTCCTCCTCCAGATGTGCGACCTTTGGTCTATATATGCCTCATTCAAGCTGACTGTGTCATGGTCGCTATGTTCTGTGCACAAGGTGCAGAGACGCATCTGATCATTCAAGCACAAGAACTCCACAATCCGGTTGTGTTCCCTGCATATTTTCTCCTCCAGGTCGGGAACAGGATTTGAGAGTTTGTGTCTTCTTAGGGCAGCCACTCTCAGGTGAGGCTCTAAATGGGTTTCACAAAAAGAGGTTAAGCACACCAAGCATGTTTTTGAGGCTCTGAGTTTGTTCGCCGGGCAAACGTCACATGACACCTCCCAGGGTTTTAACAAGGAAGTAGCGTCGGTTGTTGCATGATGCTTCTTGAAGTTGTCCACAACCTCCCTGAATGTGGTGTTGACAGACAGTTTGAGGTCTTTGTCGAACTTGTTGTTGCACAGAGGACACTGGCATTCCCGCTTGCCTGCCCAGTGCCTGGTCAGACAGGCCTTGCAGAAGGTGTGTCCACACGGCGTAGATACAGGATCAGTGAAAATGTCCAGACAGATGGAGCACTGGAACTGGTCCTCAGACAGGAAGTCGCTGGATGTGGCCATATCTAAGGGACAGATTTTTTTACAGTTTAGACCACCGAGGGAACATTGATGAACACATAAACTACAACTTGTCATAAAAGATATTAATACCTTCAACCTTTTTAAATTGTGCTATGTTATGATCACATTTTTTTCTGGAATTTTAGTACTATTATTATGTTATTGTTATATTATATTATTTTGTAGTAGATCAACACAATGTAGCAGATGTTTTAGAAGTGAGAGGAAAATGGCACATGGTTTTGAAATTGCTTTACTGATAAAAATCAGACGTCTATACCCCTAAAACCATCTGTGTCTAAAAGTCCCTTTTTTGTGTAATATATATCCAACTGTTTTTTTTCCTTTTATTTTATCATTGCATAGTTACATTAGTTCTGTCGTTACAAAGGTCTGTAAGAAACACTACTGGAAAAATCCTTTTGAAGACATTTAAAATAGGTTTTAGACTGATGGAGCCGAGGGAAGCTCTTGCAGACTTCCTCTCTTGCTCTTGCAGACTTCCTCAACTTAAGCAAAAAAAATCTCTTAGCAGGACAAGCGCAATCCACCAGTCTTCATAGAAAAGTGGCAAAAGGAAGTGCAGTTAGCAATTTGCCACAAGCCAAGTGGGGGGCGGAGTAAAAATACAGAAGAATGTGCTCTTATTAGCAGGAGACAAACACTGAAAGGTTAGGCTGCAAGCAGATTGCTATGGGTGGAAAAACTCCCCACCCTCATCCCAAAGTCATGGTGGTGGCATCATCACAACGTGGGATAATAAAAACCGTCACTTCCATTTAATTTCAGAATTGTGCACATCTTTTTCTTTGGCCACTCATGTAATTTCAAAATGAAGTGCATTGAAGTTTCTGACTGCATGAAAAATGTGATAAAGCTTATGTGGTATGAAAATTTTGCAAGGCCTTGCATGCCTTGTGAGACAGATGCAATAAGAAGCATCTGTTTTATTGAGGTCCATTTTACACAGCTTAAATGGAAAAAAATGTCTAAAATTACGTCTATAAATATTTATGAGATGGTCAGATAAAATTTCTTTTTAAACTAAAAAAAATGTATATTAAAAAAGAACTGCACAGAGAACATGATTTGATCATTCAATTTTTCTAAAGTAAGCGTAATAGTTCAAACATATCTGTAACAGACATGCTAATGGCGACCTCTTGCTGCCACCTACAGGCGAGAAGAGGTATTTCGCGTTGACGGAAACTCCAAAGTAGGACGGATTAACTGCAGAACTTGGAGGAATACAGTTCACGGAAGTAGCAATATGTTTTAGATTATTTTCGGATAAGTATAATAACAAATAGTAGATCAACACACACTACTTCACGACTCTGTGCAGCACCCATTCTCAGTAAAAGTGACCCAATTTCTCCAGAGTTCTGCTTCTCTAACATGCAAATACACTGACAAATCTTTTTCCAAACTAAAGTGGATGTATGCAACAGCACATCTCGTTAGATTTCACTTTAATTTGCTCGACATGCCCTCAAACTCTGTTGAAAACAAAGGTGCGTTATGCAGGAAACACAATCTGTAAACAAACCCAGAGTGACACACTTTAGTTTGCAATGGAAGTATTACCTTGTGGATTTAACTTGCTTATTGCATGCAACTAAATCCTGTTTTTGACATACCTCTGACTAAATCATAAACAAAGAATGCAAAAAAACCAAAAACAAGACAAACTTAACCTTCTCATGAGGTGAAGCTGAGATCCTCTGTCTCTTGAGTACGAACTGACTGGTGTTTAGCAGTGGCAGGAATGTTGGCCACTTTTAGTTTCCTTTTTCTGTAAATGATGCAAATGTGCTCCTCCCATGTTGACATACTTTACTCATCCAGTGTAAGAATGGATTAGTAACAGCTGTATAACATGCAACAGCATGAAACGAAACTGGATACGAAGCAAACTTGTGGCAGATAAACTGGTGATCATTAAAGTTGAATAAGTTTTAAAGAAAAGGGTATATTTCTATTAATTTCACTTGAGATGCTCCAGGTTGTTGTCGTTTTCCATTTATAAAACTAAAACAAATGTATCTCGTCAAAACTGAAAGAGTCAGAAGTCAACAGATAAGTGAAGACAGATGAAAAAAGAGTTGCTGCGGGAAGAACAAAGAGAGAAAGAGGAAATAATGTGTATAGAGGAAATTGAAACAAAATGTTTCATATTTTTATCAAATCTCTAAAGGAAATCAAAAACAAGAGAGGTAACATTAAGCCGTCCTTCTCACACATATGTTTCATTTCTATTCAGACGTGTTCCTCACTTTTAATCGTCCCAGTGAACCAGTTATCCCAACCAGAAATCCTGCCTCCATGTGTTTTTGTGAGACCACGCCTCATCTCTGCACCTGCTTCCTGCTGCTACGAAAACAAACACTGAGCTCCAAATGCTGGGCTCACTAAGTATTAAAGCAACTTTCATTGCCAATTTTTAATTACACTCACCTTTTATACGACTCCACTTTATTTCTTTATTGTTTTTTTTAGGTAATTACCACAACAAAGAATTCGCCATGATCTGATTGCTCATTTCCACTTGAAAGTAAGACAAAATCAACTACAGCTCTTGCAAACCTCATTAAACCAACAAGGTTTGCAATATTATTTCCTATCTTAATTAATTCATACTTTGACACAGTTCAGATGTAACGAACCAATCCAGATCACAGAAAGGGGATGTAAAATTGCTTAAATCCAAAAAAATAAAACGAAATTAATGTGGTTTCCCTTCTTTCCATGTACTTTTATTTGTTATTTTTCTTATTGTAAGCATCTTTCAAGTTGTCTACAAATCATATGATACAAATATCATCTTTCCATAAAGGGTTCAAGAATAAAGCTGCAGTTGAAAGAAAATTAGTTGACGCCTTCATAAAAATTTGTCACAAGGAATGTAAGGGGCACAGGAAACGTGTGAAAAGGTTCTATGTTCAGATTGGGCAACATTTTGACCTTTATTTAACCTACGTTCCAAACAATAAGTGGGGCAGAAAAACAGTGGTCCTCTCTCTTCAACACAACATTCTCAATGAGAAGCATGGTGTCAGCCGCATCATGCTGAGGGTCCGTGTTACTTTAGATTGAACAGGGAAGGCAGCAAAATACAGAACAAGGAGATATTATTAAAGGCTGCTGAATACTAATGATTGATAGATTGTTTATGGACTACATTTGAAAACTACACATAATTTTGCTTCATCTCATTCATTATTCTTCGCGTGTAAATTAAGTTTGTGCTTGTAACGTGTCACTGCCAAAGGCTATAATTGTAGATTCGCCAGTAGATGTCGCTGTCACATCGTTTAACATTTGTTTGACAACACAAACTTTTCATCGACTACTTGAAAAAAGACTTTACAAAGGTGAATGCAAGCTTCTGGTTGACACTTTGAAAATGAAGTAAATCTAAATATTTCGTCACCCAAAGTATTCATGAGGAAGTGATTGTAGCAATTATAGAGGAAGCACCTCCGTTTTCCTTTCTGTAAAATTGACCAGACTTTCGTTGTGTTTGTTTGTATCCTTGTTCTCTCTGGGCCTTTTTGTAAATAATAAGACCTTAGACCAATAAGGTTCACATGCTTTCTGCAGCCTCAAGAACCACAAATATTATATATGTGGTCACTTATTGATAGGGAAATCGGTTCTTTGCTATAAATATTAAGAAACTGACAACTTTTACACATTTTAACTGCTTGATTAAATGTGGCACACATTTATGTCTGTTTTCACTCGTGAAAATATAAATATGTTCCACACTCAGTTTTCTTTTCTTTTTTTCCCCCTTCATTTTTTGCGTATTAATGTACACGGATGATCGATTTTTTTGATGTCTCACTCAAAAGTTGAATAGTAGAGAAAAAGGTTGTTGTTGTTTTAAATAATAACGCTAAAAAATATTATTTTCGTATTTGAGTTTCATGCGCCCAAATTACGCACAAAACGTCCAAACATATATGATTATTTGATTTTGATTCAATTAGTTTATTGTGTCACCATTATTTGCTTTTCAGTATGAGGCCGACACATTCTTTGCACTTCCACTTGAATTGCTTGGTAAGTGGGTTCAGTGCGATCAGTTTGTATGTTTAGAAATGCGTTTGACTGCGGAGCGCCGGAGAAACTCCACCCTGCAGCTTTAGGATCTCCGGGCAGGCGGAGCGCAGGGCAGCCCGAGCGGAGTGAGGCTCTGGGCTGGATGCGCGGTGTGCGCGTCAAGTCCCGCGGAAAACTTCACTGGGACCAAAGTCCAGCCTGAACTCGACTTTCTGTGTGTGAGACAGTTGGGTGAGGGAGCGTGAGAGGACGCGCTGGGAACTTATTCACATGTGATTTTTCTTTCTTTTTTCTTTTTCTTTTTTTTTTCTCACAGAAATGCTCCAAAGATGGCGGTGGTAGCAGCGGGAGCAGGAGTCTCGAGTGGCTCCAGGGCACATAAAAGTGGATTCGTGGAGGTTTTGGTGCGGGAGAACTGGCACAAAGTTTTGGCCAACTTGAGCGAGGACGCGCTCACGTTGAGCTGCGAGGACTGCGGCGTCAACGACGGCGTCAGCTCCAACGGGGTCACCAACGGGTCTTACCTGGACAACAGCAACGCCAACTCCAACAACGGCCCCCAAGCCGTGCGCACCGCGTTCACGGACCTCCCGGAGCGAGTGCCCGAAGCGATCGCTAACAGAAAGCGGTGCGTCAAGGTGATCAAGCAGGAAATCGGAGGGCTCGGGATAAGCATCAAGGGGGGGAAGGAGAACAAAATGCCCATACTCATCAGCAAGATATTCAAGGGGCTCGCAGCGGACCAGACCCAGTCCCTGTACGTGGGAGACGCCATCCTGTCCGTGAACGGAATGAACCTGCGGGACGCAACGCACGACGAGGCTGTGCAGGCGCTGAAACGAGCAGGGAAGGAGGTGACGCTGGAAGGTAAGAGAGGGGATCGGTGGTCCTGGGGGGGGGGGGGGGGGGGGGGGTGAGGCGGTTGTGGGTTTTTGGATTTTTGTGTTTTTAAGATATTATATAAAATAATATATAATTAAAATAATTTAAAATTAAAAAAAAAAAAAAAACAAACCAACAAAGAAGCAATACAGGGATCACGAGAGAATAGTATATTTATTTAAACATAAAACCAAGTGAAACAAATACAATTAAGAATGTTTAAATCAAACTTAACGTAAA
>CAEGAF010009271.1:0-10992 GCA_903067075.1 Micropoecilia bifurca
CCAACCAGAGCAGGTATTGTGTAGTTGGTGCTTTTAATCAGTTTTCAGTTAAATTAATTCAATCCAACTTTATAACAATCACAAAATGTCACCAAAATCACTCTGTCCCTCTGAAATCTTTCAGAAAATCGCAAAGTGTATTGAATTGTATCGTTTGTGGAATATTGCGACATATATATCATATTGTGGGCAGAATATCGTGTATCGTAGCATATTGTGAGATTATTGTATCACCACAGCCCTAATAAAAACATGATTGATTGATTTGTAAGTTAGCTTTATATTATTTGTATTATTTAGCCTGGAAACTGAAAAAACCTGGTAAGATTTTTGTGTTTTTGCATTGCACAGGATCCCATGGGAGCAGAAATGCCCCTTTTGGTGGATAATTGTCCCTGTTCTGACGGTTTTCCTACCGTAGCTGAGAACGTAGAGCGGCTTGCCGTTGGTGTCCATGGTGGTCAGACACGGCGCCTTCGGGGAGATGGTTCCCCACCGCTGCAGCGCCGCCTCCAGGGACGGCGGCCAGTTGGTCACCACACCCAGCTGCTCGCCTCGCATGGCCGCCATCTGCGCCCCCTCGGCTTTGGGAAGGTTGGGGTCTGGCTGCTGGACTGCAGAGGAGAGAGGGGGAAAAAAAACAGCAGAAGAAGAAGAGAGATCAGGTCACCGAGTCGTACGCAGTAAAAAGTGCTGGGTTAAGAATAACCCAATTCGTAACCCAGCGCTGGGTCGTATATGGACCAACCCAAAGCTGGGTTGTTTTAACCCAACTGGTTGGGTTGATGGTTTGACCAGCACATTGGTGTCATGACAACTAACCAAACGTTGGGTTAAATTGACCCAAAATTGGGTTGAAACTCATAAATGGTAAAAGGCTTGAACTTTTATAGCGGTTTATCCAATCATTTTGACCAATCAAAGTGCTTCACACTGGAGTCACATTCACCCAAACACACTCACAAACGCTCACATAACTTATTTAAATTGGTTAAATTGACCCAAAATTGGGTTGAAACTCATAATGGATTGAACTTTTATAGCACTTTATCCAATCATTTTGGCCACTCAATGTGCTTCACACTGGAGTCACATTCACCCATTAACACATCTGTACACTAATATGCAGCTCAGTAGGTAATTTGGGGTTAAGTGCCTTGCCCAGGGGCACATCAACATGTGGCAGGAGGGAAGCTGGAATTGAACCTACAACCTTCCGACCATAAAAATAAATATCAAACGTGTTCAAAATACATTCTATTCATTTATAAAATCCTATTCCTGTTGAAACTTTATCTTCTTTTTACTTATCATGTCTTATTTCAAAGTAGAGGAAAAGCCCAATATGCAGCCATGTTGAAAATGGAGGCTTGTGAAGAGGGGCGTGGCTTGTGAAGAGGGGCGTGGCTTCTTCCAGGTTCCGTCTTTAACCCAACCGATTGGTTAAATCTACCCGACCTCTGACCCAACAGAAGAGTTCAAGCTGTAGACTTCCGGTAAATTTCTGACCCAACTCTTGAGTCATGAATTTTGACCCAATATTTGGTCAAACTAAACCAACCTATGACCCAACAGCTTCAACCCAGAAATGGGGTTATGAAAATAACCCAGCATTTTTTACTGTGTACGATTTACATCTGTTGATGATGTGTGCAAATCTTCGTCTATTTTCTGCTAAAAATAGACGAAATAGACGAATGTGACTTTAACAAGGAATATGTTTACATGCACTGCAAAAACACAAAATCTTACCATGCAATTTGGTCTGGTTTCTAGAGCAAACATCAGTATGCTTGGAATAAGAAACTTAACTTACAAATGACTTTACAGTAAGAAATATGAGCTTGATTTAAAATAATTCCTTAATGCTGATGAAAAAGTACAAGTTCAAATGGAAGATTATTTTACTTATAACAAGATATTGTTCCCATTGTTTTAGTGAAACAATTTCCCAGTGAAACCAGTTCCTTTATCATTAATTTTAAGGAATTACTACCTTAAAACAAGCTTGTATTTCTTGCTGAGAAGTTACTTTTACACTGCAGCCTAAAGTGACTCAATTCCAATTTTTTGTCAATTCCGATGATTTTTCCGGGTCGTTCACACTGCCAGTAAATGGACCTGTATGTGTTCTACAGTGTAAACAGGCAAACGCCCTGAAAGTGTCCCGCATGCGCAGTAGAGGGCGCCATAGCGTCAGCGTTCTCAGTGTTCTGCCAACCACCATAAAAGAAGAAGAGCTCAGAGTTTGAGGAAGTAAACATGGAGGCTAACGGTGGAGCTTAGCTACATATTTGAAGTTGTTGTCCAACCGAAGCAACATATTAACAACTTAATCCTCATATAGTCGTCATGGTTGTTGTTTTTCTTCCCGTATCAGGACACAGAATAGNGATATGAGTCACATTCTAAAAGAATCTGACCTGAGCTGTTCACACTGCCATGAAAAGATCAGATACAGGTCACATTACGTCAGAAACATCGGAATTGGGTCACTGCAGGCTGCAGTGCAAACGCAGCCTTATTTAAATATTAAATTTAAATTTAACACTTTAAACACTTTAGGACATTGTGTTTGCAGTGTCTTGTCCAGATGTTTCTAATCATCTTGCCATTTGTGGCTGTTTTCCTACGATTCTCCTCATTTCTCTAAACTTTCCCAAACTTATCCAATTAGTCCCTGAAGTTATTTTCCAGCTGACAAAAACGATCTACCGTCTGTAACCAAACAGAACCGCTGACCATGTGTTGGTGGAGGAGCTTTGATTGTGTCAAATTAATCTGCATTCTCACAAAATTCAGCAGGACCTTTTGTGTCTGATCATAAAAGTTTGGCTGTTAAAAGCAAAAGAAAATGATCCACCATGAACAAACTAAGCTGCTTTTTAAGGCCTTAAACTCTGAGCATTTTAATGAAAACAACATGTTTCATCCATGGCGATGAATTTTAAAAACGCACCGAGCCAAACATTTACTATTCATGCTTAAATTATGAATTAACTCCTGGTTCTGCAGCGTTTGATACTGAAAGCAGAAGGAAATATTCATCAGTGTGGCTCGGCTTTGTGGCAAGTTTGTCTGAATTAACTATTTTTCAGCTTCATGAGGTAAAACAAATGCTGGCTGAAAGAAAAAAGGCAGTAAATCCCAATCTGGGATTAGATTTATGAGAATGTTAAATATTTTCTTTTTACCCTCCAGAAGCTCCTCAAAGTCATCGACGAAGAACTCCCTGAGCGGCGGCCGTTTGGGCCTCTTCAGCGTGTTGACCAGCTGCTGGATCTTGGCTGAAACTCTGCTGCTGACTGGGACACCTGCAGAGCAAAAACAGCTCAATTTGAGGTTTAATCTGGGATTTCCTGAAGTTTTACCTCAAATCATGGCAAACAAAGCAGAACAACTGGAGGATCAAAATGAGATTAACGGCTGAGGCTGCAGATGTGGGTCTGTTCGCTACATGATTACACAATTTGTCATTTTGAAAATAAATTCACTGGATGGAAACAATGGACAACTTTGGGGAAAAAAATAGTTGATCACAAGTTTATTTTTTATTTATTTTTGCAAAACTGCAATGGAAACTTTTTTTGAATCACAAGACACATGATGAACAACCTGATTTGCTACTGCTGGAAACCTGCAAAGACCTGGAAAGTGTCTTTATATCTCAAATTAAAACCATCCTGTTTAGAGTTGCTAAAGGATAAACTGAATGTTTTTATTTTTATTTTTACTTTTAATAATGTTTATCTTTTTTTTATCTTTTTCAAAATCTCTGTCTCTTTCTGTTTTTATTTTAAATTGTGTAAAGCACTTTGAGATGCCTTGCTGCTGTAATGTGCTATACAAATCAAATTTAATTGATTGATCGATTGACAGGAAGTAGAGGGATTTAAAACTTCGCAGATAAAAACCATAATTCTGAAATTAGAGTCATCACTCTGAGATTTAATGTCATAATTCAAGTCAAATTGTGATATTAAAGTCACAATTATCAAATTTAAAATATTTCTGAGAATAATGTCAAGATTCTGAGGTTTAAAGTCATTACTCTGAGATTTTAAATCACAATTAAAGTCAAAATTCTAATTTTCCCCAGTTGCTCTAATCCTGTTCTGTAAAAAATGCTAATGTAGTTCTAAAAATGTTTAGAACTACATTAGCAAACAGATTTTCTTCCCTCTAGAAAAAAGCTTCTCCTATTTTTATATCCCGGATTTTTATATGAAGTTAAAAAAAACTAAAAATTCCTCTCTGATACGCCAGACTTATTCTTCAATCCCGAAATGTTTATAAATCTCAATTAAATGAAGTTCCAAATATAATGATTTTTCTACAAATGGAGATTAAAAGCCTGAAATAAATGTAGTTAAATCTGGTAATTAGCTGATTAAAGTCCAGCTTTGGATTCTCTCTCTATTTCTATAACTTTGTCTTTGTTTCAGTTTGAGCATTTCTAAAAGTCAAACCACTCCAATGAGTCGGATAAACAGAGTTTTTATAGAAAAACAATAAAAACCATGCAGGTTTTCCCGTCTCACCGTCTCCGGTCTCCATCAGCTCGGCGTTTCCATATTTGGGCGTCTGCCTGTGGGCCGCGGAGCCGCCGCCGCCGCCGCCGGGTGGGGCCCGCTCCACCTGGATCCCGTCTGCGGCGCTGCTGTTGGTGTAGCCGGTCACATCCGGGGGAGCAGAGTGGTTTTCTGAAACAGATGTTGGAGCGAGTCAGAACCAACCGCACTGCGCCGGGATGGAGGCTGAGCCTGAAGCCTGGATTTCAACTGTTTTATTGAGCGAATTCTCATCAAGACGGGGTGGATTCAGCATCTGGATTTATCACAATTAGCAATAAATCCATGATAAATTAAAGCACACTGAGTAACTTCCATTTACATTATTATCGTTTTTCTCTTTTCTCTCGTTTTCTACCAAAACTGATGATGAAGGTCTTCAGTCTGGTGCTGAGGGTTAGACTTCATAATTCATTTTATTTGTTGTTTCTGTTGTTTTATTTATTATTTTGGATAAAGGTTTGAAATGAGGCAAACACCAATAAGGTTCGATATTCGAATCCCAGCTTTTTAAATGAAGAAACTCAAAATAAAAGCAGAAAAAAAACTCAATTCAGTGAAAAATCTCCAATTTCCAAAGGTCCAACTCTTCCCCTGAATGCAGCAGCTCCTGTCTTTGAAAATCTCCTAAAAAGACTCAATTTTCTCCTCAGACCTTCAATATTCAGCCCATTTTTGCCACATTTAGGAACCGTTTTCTGTCTCTGATGTTTCAAAGCTCCAGCAAGACTCGGACTCTTCACATGTGCATCGTTTTTTATATTTTATTTTTTGCAGCTCGACCGCGATTTTACGGCATCAAACGGTGTTTACCTCCCTTTGCCGGACGATGTTCACAGACAAACTGTGACGAGATGAATCTAAACCGAAATGAGTGAAAATATGAATTTTATCTGCAAAAGACGGAGAGATATTCAGCAAACTGGTGTGTTTATGATGAGGCTGGATCACATTTTCCTCACATGTTGTTACAGCGGTTAATATTTGGCACCAAATGAAATGTGAGAAAAATATCTTTAATTGATGGTAATTGATCCCTGGAGAGTAAAATTTTATTTCTTATATCTTCCTCAGACACAATCCAGCTTTTAATCTTATTTCTCACATGTGATTCAGAATTAGAGAGATAAATATAACCAACACTCGTGTCTTTACTTCAAAGGCTGCGTTCACACTGCAGCCTGAAGTGACCCAGTCCAGATGTTTCTGACATAATGCGACCTGTATCCGATCTTTTCATGGCAGTGTGAACAGCTCAGGTCTGATTCTTTTAGAATGTGACTCATATCTGATACGTATCCGATTCAAATGCGACCATAACGTCCAGGTCTCATTCATACGAACTGAACGTCACTGATTCTCAACAAATCTCACTATTCTGGTCCTGATACGGGAAGAAAAACAACAACCATGACGACTATATGAGGGTTAAGTTGTTAATATGTTGCTCCGGTTGGACAACAACTTCNACAACAACTTCAAATATGTAGCTAAGCTCCACCGTTAGCCTCCATGTTTACTTCCTCAAACACTGAGCTCTTCTTCTCTTTATGGTGGTTGGTAGATCACTGAGAACGCTGACGCTATAGCGCCCTCTACTGCGCATCCGGGACACTTTCAGGTCGTTCACACTGCAGAACACATACAGGTCCATTTACTGGCAGTGTGAACGACCACTTGCCAAAAATTGGAATTGTGTCACTTCAGGCTGCAGTGTGAACGCAGCCAAAGTCTCAGATTAGTTTCACAGAAATCTTCAGTTTCTACTGATTTATAGGCAAACTCTCCCTTCATGTTTTCGCTTCCTTTAAACAGAAAAATGAAAGTAAAACATGTTCGAGGTGGTAAAGATTCATAAAAATGGAGCAACATTTATAAGGTAAAAAAGAAAATAAGGCTTGTTTCTAATCTTTTAGCCTATTTCTGGTTAAATATCGACAACTGCTTTTTATGGTGACACAAAAAAGCGATTTCAAAATGGAAATGTTTAAAATTAAACAATATTTAGCCCTTCTTGATGCTTAAAAAACACATTGAGATGCTATCAGGACGTTCAGCTCATCCCCGTTTGTTTGGATGACTGAAATCTGAGCCCTGACTGATCCGACCACTCGTAAAAAAGTCCCTAAAACAAGACGGCAGTCTGCTGGCAGTGACGCTGCGTGCCGTAGACGGCCAGACGAACAGAACATCTCGTCCGGACCTGCGCTGAATAATAACGGCGCAGCCTGCAGGACGGGCATGTTAATTACTACAGCGCATTGCACAGTCAGTCTCTGCAACATCTGGGCTGTCGGACGGAAAGTCAGGAGCAGTTCATCTGTCTGGAAACGAGCAACTCCAACGACCTCCTCAGACGAAGACGAGAGTCAGCTGAGGATGAAGATGAGGAACGGCTGGTTCGCTGCAGGAATACCAATAAGCCGATCCGTCTCCCAAGACAGATTCCACCCGCCTCAGAGTTAGAGAGAGTGCAGAGAAACCTTGAGAAGTTACTTTGGCTGAACATGAGTCCATTTCATTACAATTTTTGTCCTTTTTAGTGGCCATAGAAACCTTTTTTCTTACTCAATCTAAATAATTTGAAGTAACAGAGACACAGAGCAGGAAAACAGTCTTCATCATCCAACATCTGATTTGAGATGAAGCTGCCCTGAAAACGGAAACATGCAGCAGAAATACCGTATTTTCCGCACTGTAAGGCTCACCTAAAAACCTTCATTTTCCTCAAAGGTCGACAGTGCGCCTTATAATCCAGTGAGCCTTATATATGGACCAATATTGAGCAACAACAGGTCTAGCAACTACGGTAAACAGCCGGCAACTTCATCTTCGCCCGTAGAAGAAGAAGCACGCGGTGCATGCTGGGATAGTTGTCAGATCGCTGGTTTGTAATAAAGTCTGACTGACTTGTCTACCTACTGACCGTCTAGAATCAGGTTGTCTGCAGGTCATTTAGCACCACGTTCTCCACGAACAAGCTGTGCGCGAACGGAGAAGGGTGACCATCGTCCGACCGCGTCCCGGGCAGCTCCATCTAGTGGATGCATAACGTAACTCCAGCCTCTACTGTAGCGTCTATTTTATGAGCCTTATAATCCAGTGCGCCTTATAAATGAAAAACGTTTTAAAATGGGCCATTCATTGCAGGTGCACCTTATACTCCGGTGCGCCTTACGGTGCGGAAAATACGGCACTCAAATCAATAAACACCAAACGAAAGAAAAACAACGAGGGAAACAGCGAGCTGGGTTTATAAACGCCTTCAAAACATTGTTGATCTTTATCAACAATTCAACAGCTTTTATTTACTTTCATGCATCAGCAGCTCAATGCTACTGGAATTAGCATTGAAATTAGCACTTCCACGCTAACACAGCTACAAGCTAAGGGATTCAGGAAACAACCATCAGGGTGGAAGGGGAGACTGAGCAGCAAAACGGGAAATATGACATCCATATCGGCGCCAAAGGACGGCAGGAGATCGGCTGAAATATTCTCCGATCTCCGACTTACCGGAGCGCAGAGGCTCAGAGTTTCCGTTCTGTACCAAACCGGCCGGCTCTGCCTTCCTCCTCCTCTTCCTCAAGGAGAGGTGGCTTAAAAGGCCTGAAGAACAAGAGCGGAGGGAACCTTGAAACAAGGCGCCAGCAGAGCCGCTCAGTAAGACACTGACCACTCATAGTTACCACAGCAGATTTAGCATTTTTGCTGTTTTAAAACAAAAGGCATCTATTTTTCAGTTTCTTTTGGTCTTCATAGGAAACATTTACTTTCAGTAATAAGAACAGGATTTGGGTCACTTTGTTTCAAAACGTTTATAACAGATTTAGCCTAATTTAAATAAGAATTAAAAGCTGATTCGGGTGTAGAAAAGTTGGCTTTTCAGTAAATGTCTGTACAAACCTGGTTTTAAAGTCACTGTCCACTTTTAAAGTTCATCTTAAACCCATCTATTTTACTTGGCTTTTAACACCAGCAGGATCTAGTTTTAAATTATATGTTTTTGTTTTTTAAACTGTAAGTTTTTATTGTTTATTTGTTTTATTATGTTGTGTTTTAATGTACAGCATTTTGTATCAGCTGTGGTTGTTTTTAAAGTTAGTTTGGTTTTTGGTTTGGTTTAATTTTGTTAAAACTTGGTGATAAAAACACGAATGCTTTGTGTTGCACTTTACATTTTCCTGTGCAGGAAAATTATGTTGATAATTTTTACTCTGATTACAAATTAAAAAGTTTCCATCTGCATCGAGGAGCCACATTTGTATAATTTTTGAATTGCAGTTTGGGGCCGCACAAAGTCAGCCTATGGGCCACAAAAGGCCCACATGCCGCACTTTGGACAACAGTGTTCTCCAGCTTTGACCTAAAACATGGAAATGAAAAGCAGAACATCAACACATCTGGATTCTACAAAGAAAATCCTCTGTAAGAAAAATTATCTCAGAAAACAAAACAAGTTAAAAATGACATTTTGAGGCGTGGATTCCATGTTTCTGCAGTTCTGAAGGAGAAACATTTGAAGCTGGATAATAAAAACCCGGAGCTGCCAGAGCTTCACTCCAACAGTAAAACAGTCGTCCATCAGAACATAAATAACGCCGAACCTTGAGTCGCTCATCAGCACTTTGCAGTAAAGCTGTTCCCTCAGATGAAGCCACAAATTAAAGCTCCAAGGTCTGAGACAGAGCGGGCCGGATGTGAGGCAGAAGACCTCCAGAACTTTGAATATAACACCGGTTATAACTCAAACACAGCTTAAAATGCTCAGAAAGGCCTGAACATTTAAAAATCAGCTCTAAATTATCTCCAGTCAGAACAGAGTCAAAGGAAATAACCTCAAACAATAAGAACGGGATTATTTCCTGCTCATCTAAAACTGTTAGGTTTTATATAAACAAGTGGCTCTTTAGAACTTACTAAAACTATGAGAGACTGAACTAATGTTTTGAAATATATAACAACAAATAATGGAAAGATAAAACTCAATTTCTACAAAATAAGTATTTTTAGATTTATTTTTCTCATTAAGTTGTAAACTGAATTTTTTAACAGAGTAGATGTTATTTCTCAAAATAAAAATTTTGAAAATAGATTTCCTAGATACTTATACTAATAATTAATTATAAATAGCCTTTTTCTAAAACATTTGTGGCTCTGAACATGTTTTATTTAAATGGACTGGGACCCAAAATATCTCTGGATTGTAAAAGTTGTTAACTCATCAGGGATGAATGAAAACAAAAATATTTTTTTAATCGAATATCTGAATAATTACAAATTACATCAATATAAAGAGAAGTCATTGAATGCTATTTGTTGATATTTTAACAGATTTACTGCAAAACCACAAAATTTTACCACATTTTTTGAGCTAGTTATTGTGCAAATATCTTAAAATATTTGAAATAAAACAAAATTAAGTTTTAGATAACCTTTCAACAAGATATAGGATCTTAGTTTAGGTAAATAAATCCTTGATCTTGATGAAAATGTACTGGGTTCATTGGCAGATTATTTCATGGGGAAAATATCTTGATAAGTTAAATAATTGTTAATATCAAGTCATTATTAGCTTAAATCATTCGCTTATTTCTAGCTGATGTTACTTTTATGTTAGCACTAGGAGATTTTCACTATAAACTAGACTACAAATACTTGGTAAGACTTTGTTTTTTTTGCCATGTTTTTCACTCAACATGTCTCCAAGTTTCATCTCACCGCCTGTTTTTCTTGTTTCATTTATCCGAGGTCGGCTGAGTGCTTTTACGTCAAGGTCTCGATGCCTTTCTGCCGCTTCTGCCTCCCTGGAAACAACTTTCCACTAATTTCAGCCAGCAGGGAAGAGTGACGCAGGAAATCAGCGGGAATGATCTCCAAACAAACACAGACACCAGCAAACGGCTGGCGTGAGCAGAACCTGGGCCGTTGATGCTGGCAGGAAGCTCAGTGCGACATCATCAGAGCTGGAGACCAACCGCGCCGGCGTGACAACAAGCAAGCCTCTGCCAGCGTGTTTAGTCATGACGCTGCCTCAGCAAGAGACAGGAAAAAGGTGGCAACAGGAGCTACGGAGCCGCAGCAGGGAAATTTATACCTGAAATCATTTTCTGCCCTTTTGCTTTCTGGTGGCAAGCTAAAAGCTAAAGGTTTGGTAAAACCTTTCAATACAGTAGGGCTGTAGTGATACAATAATCTCACGATACGATACACAATATTCTGCCCACGATACGATATATATTGCGATATTCAGCAAACTATACAATTACACTTTTGCGATTTTCTGAAAGATTTTAGAGGGACAGAGTGATTTTGGTGACATTTTGTGGCTGTTATAAAGTTGCACTGATTTAATTTAACTGAAAACTGATTAAAAGCACCAACTACACAATACCTGCTCTGGTTGGACACAGACTGAAAG
>CAEGAF010009292.1:0-12905 GCA_903067075.1 Micropoecilia bifurca
CACACACAGACACACACAGACGCACACACACACACACACACACACACACCTACACACACACATACACACACACACACACACACACACACACACCCACGCACATTCTCTCTCTCTCTTACTCTGTGGTTTCCGCTTTGACAGTTTGCAAAGGACTTCCTGAAGTAGCCATGTAAAAAGAAGTCTGAGAACAGGGTAAAGTGTGACTGCCCCTTTTTTTGTGAAACATCTTACAGGAAGTGGCCTTTTTCCTCTGAAACATGGCCTCAACTCCATGACATGTTTTATTTTAGAAAGCCATTGCAGTCCTTCTGTGTCTATGGCAAGTATATTTATAGTTATTTCGAAAATATAACTTTAAATATACTTCAGTAAGAAGCTTGTTACATAAATTTAGCAACATAAATTACAGTTATGTATGTTGCACAACAAAATTACATAATGGTCTGTCTTTCATGTGCACTTTAAATGTAATGTTGGGAACACTTACTTTTCTCAGAATAACACTGGACATTTACTTGAGTTACTGTTTAGTTCCTGGTTTCTATTTATGCTATGATGTCTTAGCTGGTTTCGTTTGGCTTCCTGAGCTATGAAAATAGCATTATCAAGTCACAGCTGTCACTTTTCACAGTTCACATGCTGTATGGTAAAAGGTGTGGTTAAATACTGTTAAAACTAAAGTAAAAAAAATGTACAAAATGAAGGATTTGTACTGAACTTCTTAACAAATTTGAATAGTAATCCAAATAAATAAATAAATGAAATTGACTATTTTGATTAAGTTAATAGTCAATACGACTGAATACACTGCATACACTACATAAATTAGTTCAAAAGGAAATGTAAATAATAAGGCACTCTGATTATTGTCCAGTTTTTAAAGGAACATTATTCTAAGACATTAGTTTAGGACAGGGTGGCTCAAGTCCAGTTGTCCATCCCTTCTCCAACACACCTGAATCAAATGAATAACTCGTTCAGTGAGGAAATTCAGTCATTTGATTCCAGTCTGTTGGAGTAAGGATGCATCTAGACCAGAGGTGTCCAAAGTCGGTCCTTGAGGGCCGTCGTCCTGCATGTTTTGGATTCTCTCCCTGGTGGTAGTAGCAACCTCTTCAGCAAGTCAATGTTCTCTTTAGGCCTTCTAATGAGCCATCATTTGATGCAGGTGTGTTAAACCAGGGAGACAACTAAAACATACAGGATGCCGGCCCTCGAGGAACCGACTTTGGACACCACTGATCTAGACGTTGCAGGACGGTAGCTCTCGAGGACTGGACTTGAGCACCCCTGATTTAAAATCATAAAACTTAACCTAAATGCAATATGTTTGTTGCAAAATATTAGTTTTTTGGATTATTATTTATTGTTTGATATTAAACTGTATAGTTTTTACCTTGTATTTAGCAGGACATTAAGTTCCCAATTTTAACAAATAAAGTCCCTGTGGTTAATAAATTGATAATTTCTTTTATCTTCGTGTAACAAAATAGATTCAACCTGACAAAATGACAAAGTGAAACAATAACATACAAATGTTTAATGCTACATTATCTCCTTATGTTTAATGCTACATAATCTCCTTATGTTTAATGCTACATTATCTCCTTTGTTTCTTCTGCTTACATGTGTAGAATTCGACAGAGAGATCAAAATGGATCATATGCTTTATGTTTACTGCATGAAGGCCAAGTGATGCATTATCGCATTGACAGAGACAGCACCGGAAAGCTCTCCATCCCTGATGGAAAGAAATTTGACACCTTGTGGCAGGTTACCAATTTTTTTTTTACATTGATTCTGTGTTACTTAGATTCTATTAAATTATAAATATCATTCTGATGGCCAGCATTATTAGCTTAGTAAATGATGTAGCTTTGTGACATATTAATTCTTACAGTCCAAGAACATAAAGACTTTTCTAGAGCTAAAATTATTTAGAATCAAATAAATTGTTTCTCTGGCATTTGTTGTTTTAATTAATGGTAAATAGTTAACTTTAACACATAAGGACCCATGGTGACACCGGTGTCACCGCCCCTTTGTACACTGAGAAAAGTTTATTTTTAAAGTTGAATGCTGAGTTTTATCTCATAAAGTCCTCAAGTGACATCTACTGGACATCCTGATTCAGTCATGTGGCTAGGGATTCTGGGTAATGAAGGCAAAAATGAAATTGCAATAATGGAAGATAATCTTACCGATATCCCTACATTTCATTGACAGTTTAGATTTGTTAAATAGACAAGTTAAAGATAAGTCTTGGATAATCCATTCTTGGCTTGATATAATTAGCAAAAATGATGCCTAAATCAACTCCTTTGATAAGTAAATGGTGTTCATTACGGACACACTCAATTCAATATGGCAGTATGGGAAGGGCTCCCCACTTTTGGAGATTAGAAATCTGGTCCTGTTACTCATCATATGGACTTCTCCATGATTTTTATGTTTATTACAGTGGCAATTGGAAGAAGATCTCATTTGGGATTGAAGGTGATGTTGTGGTGACAGACCATTGGTTGATTTTATTGACAGATATTGGGCTTATCCAATGAAATCCCTCGGTTCTCCTTGGTTCGCCCCTCCCCTATAACGTTATAAATACAGCCATTTCAGCTAACAGTTAGCTGCTAACTGGAGTCCGAGAAAAGGGAGAGGATACGAGACATGGCGGGTCAGAAAAACTACGACAAAAGCTAAAAAAGCGAATAAGCCCATTCAGAAAAATGTGTCAAACTATCTGATATGTTTACCACACAAACTTTGACCGCTGGAGCAGATTAGGTAGCGGAGAAGGAGGGAGAATTAGCGATTCAGGGGCTTTATTATAATTGGAGGAGGGACAGTGGCTGGTGAAATGTTTGAGTGGCCGGTAAAAAAAAAAATTCTACTGGTGGAGAAAATTAATTTCCTCCCCTGCACTACACCACTGTTAAGTTGTCCATACATTTTGATCTTATGGCAGAAAATAATTATTCTGTTCTCATTTCCACTTTTGATCATTTTTCTTTCGGATTATTCAAATTCCTTTCCATGGGATATTTGAGTTAGTTCATATGGATGAACTTTTATTTATATTGTAGGTGAAAATTGTAGGATTTGCTCCCAAGTTTTGTCTTACTGTAACCAGGGCACTTCCACAATGCTGAAGCATCAACGTGCCGGCATGAGGGGGATGAACCGGTCAACACTCCCATCTTTATTGAATATGCCTGGAATGACATTCGAAATCCAGCAGATGTCACTATAAGTGACAAAGCAAAACAGTCTCAGCACAGTGTGGACAGTTTGGGAAATGTGCCACACACCCAATGAGGCCTCATCTGCCCATCACTACATCCAAGGGAACACAAAAAATAATCCAAAGCAAATCCAAGACTGAGACACAGGGAAATTCTAGGAGCATAAAGGAAGTGACAGACATAGTGATGATTTGGGTGAGAAGACAGAATTGCAAGTTGTTGCTGTAATGAGGAGCTTAAATACTGGGAGGTGGCAAATGGCGCAATGGACGTAACTACACGAGATGATTGAATACAAGTGTGAGTAGTTTTCACAAGAGCTAGCTGAGGGGCAGGAAGAAAACGGCACAGGAAAGCTAAGAAGATATACTGGGGGAAAACAGGGAGGAGACACCAAGGAGCTGAAAACACTTCTAATACTAAAGAAACTGATAAACTAGAAGAGAAAAAGGCATGAGGGAAAAACTTAAACAAGGCTGATCCGTAGCCCACAGGCTACTTGTTAAGCTTAAGGTGCTGTATTGATATTAGCTAGTCATCTTTTAGCTAACTTTACCTGCATCCAACAGCTTTACTCAACTCAGTCTGTTAGTTTGGGGAAAAAACTGTGGAGTTTTTTACGTTTTGCTGGTTTGCTGCCATGATTCTAACACACCTGCGTAGCAGCAGCAGGTCTCCTTCACTGCCTCACAGGTGTAAACCCATGTGACTTATATGTCCCAATTCAGATCTGTCCCAGGGGTGGTGCTATAAAAAACAACAACGTTCAGATAGTGCTACATTTGATCCATATGATATAATATGTAACTTCCGTAATTTTCCTAAAAGTGGAAATGGGTCTAGACTAGAGTTAAAATTATTTAGAATCACATAAATTGTTTTGCTGGCATTTGTTGTTTTAATTAATGGTAAATAGTTAACTTTAATTAATGCTATAATTTATGTTAAATTATTTTATTTTTATTGCTTTAATTATTGTCTTGGAGTTGGGTAATGATAGCTCAAACTTACATTTTTTCAAGATATGGTAAAAATAGTAGAAACTATTTTTATGATGCTACTATGTGGTTATTATTTATATTCATTCTTTCTATTAGGACTGTGCTATCTTAGTGTTTATTTTCAGTTATAAAACATTTCAAACAATTTCTCTTCACATGACAGTTGGTGGAGCATTACTCCTACAAACCAGATGGCTTGTTACGAGTACTCACAGAGCCATGTCCAAGACCTGACGGTGAAACTGGTAAAGACAGACAAAATTGGTCAAAATTTGTCAAGATTAGTTTTACCAAATCCCAGTCTAACCCAAATTGATCCTCATGTTTCAAATTTCTTGTTCACAGTGCTAATAGGACGACCAGTACCTCCACTGAACCATCCTGGATTAGGTTCTGCCATTGTAAGTTATTCATTACTAAGTTATTGGATAAGCACATTTGATAAAATTGCCTTTATGGCCCAAATTTCCAGAAAGGATAGAAGAAAATCCACACTCTTCCAGGTCTCATAACTTGTTTTAAGTTTTTATCACCTTAAAGTAGGTTTAGTAAATAAACTATTTTAAGAGTTTGGGTCATCAGTAATCATCAACACTCAGGAGTGATCACAAGTTCTTTGTCTTGAATGACCATGAATAGACCACAGTATCTTTTCTAAAAACCTTTTTTACATCTTTCATTCCTAGCAAAATGCAGCAGATGGTCTTCGCTCCATGCTTGGTCAGCTCAACATACCTGGAAAAAGGGTAAATACATTTCACAAGCTTAATAGTTGCTTCAACAAGCATCAGTGATCTTACTGCCATCTTACATTTCGAGATGTCTGCCTTGGTCTGATTGATAGATGTAACTGAAAATTTTTGCCAAAAAAATATTTCTGCATGTCAAATGACCTTTGTATGTTCACCCATGAGGAGGTTACCATTAGGAAATAGTAAAGATATAGATAGTAAAACAGGTACCTATAATGCTCATGGGTGGAGCTTCGGGGGGGCCTGGGAGAGCAGCACTCCCCCTGGACACTATAGAGGGAGTCACTGTAGAGGTTATATAGGTTCCCCAGTCCGGTTTAAGTCATGGTTCCTAAAAATTTGCAAGACTGACTGATTCTGGTGATGTAGTGAATATAAAATATTGAATTAAATATGGAGCTGCATGACTGGCTTTATTTTCACTTAGTCAAATTAATCAATCAATTTTATTTGTATAGCACATTTCAGCAGCAAGGCATTTCAAAGTGTTTTACATCATTAAACACAAAAACACAGAGTCATGCAACATTGAATTAATCAAAAACATTAAATTTCCTGCTGAAGTAAAAAAAAGAGGGGGGACTCCAACCCACTCTTACATTTAATTTTACGACACAGAAATTCACAAGCGGTTCCAGGTGTATTTCTTGTCACCAACTGTCCACCAATGTCATCATCAGTCATTTGGCAACAGGTTGCAGACTAGATGGAGCTTTTTTTACGAACTAAGTTAAAGTGAGTGGCACTTCAATATATGCATTAAGGTGGAACAGCAAAGCGAAAAGAAAGGAAAAAAGAGAAACCAAGGAGAAACCAAGTTACAAAAGCTAGACGCACATTTTGTTCATGTCTGCAGATGAGCTGGACTTTTTTGTTCGCAGCAATTCAGACCTGCCAGCACAGCCAGAGATTAATAAAGTGGATTTAAATTAGAAATAAACTGCATGGAACAACAGTAAATAGTCATCTAAACTTTAGTGAAGTTTCACAAATCACATAAAGGTTTTACAAGTCCCAAATATGGATTAAAATATTCTGCTATAAGAGCAGAATAATAATAATATAATCTAGTTGTTGTAGTTTTGGAATTAGAGCAGTTTTAATATAAGCTAGATGAAAAAAGGGTAAAAATGCCATTTTATTGAAGTTTCACAAATCAGAAACATGGTTCTAAATATTCTGCTATTAGTTTAAAAATAATCTAGTCCAAGTTTGAAGAGTCTAGGTGTTGTAGTTTTGGAATTGGAGCAGTTACACTATGACAGAGATCCAAAAAAATAGTGGTAAAATCGCCCTTTATTGAAGTTTCACAAATCAGAAAAAGGTTTCTTAAATTCCAAACATGGCTCAAATATTCTGCTACTAGTTGAGAATAATTTAGTTCAGGTTTGAAGAGAATAGGTGTTGTAGATTTGAAATTAGAGCAGATCTCATGTGACCAAGATAAAAAAAAGTGGTAAAGTCGTCCTTTTTCGAAGCTTCACAAATCAGATAGAAGCTTTACAAATCAGATAGAAGCTTTACAAATCAGATAGAAGTTTCACAAATCACAATGGTTATAAATATTCTGCTATTAGAGCAGAATAATCCAGTGCAGGTTTGAAGAGTCTAGCTGTTGTAGTTTTTAAACTAGAGTTGATTAAAGATGCAGAAGGTAGTGAAAAATTAGGTGGAATCACCCTTTCCCAAATCGGAAGCTGGAATCGGAAACCAACTTCAACTTCATTCAAATTGTCCAGATTGGGTGTGAATGGTGGCACGTGGTATGTGCATAAAAATACAAAAATCCAGAGATGTACAAGCACACCTGTTATTGTGAGCTTTATTATTTGGGAATTAAGAGCCCGGTTATTAGCACCACCTGCAGTCCGACTCTCATTTGTTCCGCCAGTGATAACACTCAGAATATTTTAATCCAAAACTTCTTACAAAACAGGCCTATTTTTTTTTTTTACATATTTTACAGCACTTTGAGAAGTCGCTTATTTCCACATTCTGTTCTCTTCCTATCTTCATAAACAGAGTCGTCGACGAATCGGCAACACGGACCTCAATCCTTACGAAACTAGGATGTCCAAAGGTAATCTCAGTTGAATTAAATTCACAAAGCATGTTTTAAGAAAAATTTCTGAAAATAAATTAATTTTATCTAAACATAAAGCGACATTCCAGTTCAACAATGCAGTCATGTTCAGTTTATTATTCACTTTTGTCAAAAAATGTGAATAATAAACATGCACACTTTCTTCAACATGTGAATGCGTGTGCGAAGGGGCGGATCACTGAATGTAGTGTGAAGCACTTGGAGTTCTCTGTACTTGACAAAGTGCTGCACTTTGTCAAGTACAGCACTTGACAACGTGCTGTACTTTGTCAAGTGCAAGCAATGTACAAGCAATGTTTTTTGTGTGGTTTTTGTAACTGGCGTTTCACCACCATCATCCCTCCCTTCCCCACTGTTCCACCATTATGTTTGCTGTGCTCCTCCTGAGCATTGTGCTAAGACTGCAGCAGGGTTAAGAAACCCAGAAGATTGCATTAGGTCATTGACTTTCAGCAATCACTCATCCTGGATGACCGTTTAGAGAAAGTAGCATTGTTTCTTTGGCTTTGAACCAATTTCTCCTACTGAGCATGCACATAGTGACAGTGGAAAGGAAATTTTCCCCTGACCATGAAGAAACCTCAAGCAGAATGTTTAGGTCCAAAAGTAAGCTCTCAAGCATGTTGGGAATTTTTACAATTACAATTCCTTTTCATCAAAGTAAGAAATGAATTAGGTAGTTTTGGGAATAGGACATTTCCAATTCTAGCAATACTGTAAAGGTGATAGAAAAAAAATATCAAAGTTTGTTGCATTATTACTGGAGGTCAGGTTGATGCTAAACTAAACAGTTTTTAGATGTTCTAGTTTAAATAGAAAACTGTTATGTTTTGTTTGAGGTTAAAAGCCAAAGTATACTACCCAAGCTTCAAAACATGCCTGTGATCTATCCAATATGGGACAATTGTGGCGATGGTGGTAGGAGTTTGTCCTGTAATTGGTGGGTTGTCAGTTCGCTATCTGTTCTGTCTGCCTCCAATTTGTGTCCCTGGTAAAACAGATCATGCACATTCAACTGTGGATCATACTGTTGGCTTCCTAAAATGCTGGTGGCTTTAGTTCATGTTACTGTGACAACCAACCATAGTTATTCCATCTTCACCTCACTCAAATCGCTTTCTGCCTTGGAGAAATTGTGTTTTGTTCCTTGTGTTTCCCATGGTTACCATTGTTAATCATTAAATAAGATGATCTGGTCATTTTGCATTTACGGTTAAATGTGGGCATGTAGGTACAGCTGTGATTTATAAAGGAAAATCTCTTGCTGGTATGCATGTGCATAGTTTTATAAATTTGGATTTGTTTTTGGCATATACCCCATTTTTGTATATGTACATTTTAGTATGGATCTGCAGTCCTTCATAAAGGAGACCCCAGAACACTAAACATTGGAGGTTTCTTCCATGTAAGAAAAGGGATTGGTAGAGTGCCACCTCAGGCTGAAGCAGCATGTTAGATGTTTTACTTCTACATTGGCATCATGGGTTCAGTAGTGGTTTATGTGTAAATTGCCACCCTGGATGCTATGTTTACAAATTGAACATTTTTTAAAAATTTATAATCTTAAAAAAAATTAACAAAATAACATCACATATTAGTTTGATGTTCACATCTTGTGCTTTTTAATGTCTATTTGAGTTATAACTATTTTACTAGAGGTCTTCGTGGTGAGCATTAGTAGCACAACAAATAATTACATATCTCCATAAATACAGTGCCATGTTATTTGAAAATAAAGACAGATTATTTCTGACATGTTGCCCTTAATAGTATTTACAAATTATGCTTCCAACTTTGGCATATAATTTCACATTTATTGTAGGGTTAGGGTTATCGTATAATAAATGTAAAAAATATATGGGGTAAATATGGGTTTAATAGTTCAGTTCTTCTCCACATGACAATAATTTCCCTTTAAAAATACACTCAAAGGTGATATTTTACACTTGTGATATTAATAATTCAAACTTTTCTCAATATTGTTTGACTCTTTAAAATATGTGAAGTTACTCTAATGGATGACACTTATCAAAGGTATAAAAATGTGACTTGTTTTATTTTCACTTGAATTTTCAGAGGCAATGCCAATGGACACAGAGGTATATGAAAGTCCTTATGCAGATCCTGATGAACTGAGGAGCTCCACCGTGGATCGCAACCAGCTTTTCCTGGAGGATGGAGAATTGGGCTCAGGAAACTTTGGCACTGTCATGAAAGGAATCTACAAGATGCGAAAGTATGACACAGCACTTTGGAAGAAACAACAGCACTCCTTCTGTCTATTTATTCAGAAAACCATGATTAATTACAACCTTCATATATTCACAAAGTGTTCAGTCAGCACTTTGTCATCACAAATCATTCACTGACATGAAAAGTCGTGGAAATCTTATAAAACCCATCCTTGATCCAAATCAAGGTTTTGTCACAAAACTGAGGCAAATTTATGGAAGTTCGTTCAATCAATCAATCAATCAATCAATCAATCAATCAATCAATCAATCAATCAATCAATCAATCAATCAATCAATCAATAGATCAATCAAATTTGATTTGTATAACACATTTTAGCAACAATGCATTTCAAAGTGCTTCACATCACAAAAACACAAAGTCATGCAACATAGAATCAATTACATTTAGTCAAGTGCTGCCATTAAATTCTTAATCTATTATGTTTCAAATGCAACTCCAAGCAGTGGGTGTTTAGTCTAAATTTAAAGGCACGGTGTTTCAGCGGCTTTGCAGTGGTCTGGAAGTTGTTCCAGATTTGTGGTGCATAGATGCTGAATACTGCTTCTCCTCGTTTGGTTCTGGAGAATATAGACATTGAATAAGAAGGGTCCTAGGATCAATCCTTGGGGCATCCCACATATGACTTCTGTCCTAAGTTTCCCATTGAAACAAAAAAAATCCCTGTTTTTTAAGTAAGATTTGAACTAATAGATTTCTAGGCCAGAGTCCTATCCAACTCTCCAGTTGTTTTAATAATATGTCATGATCAACAGTGTCAAAAGCTGCACTGAGGTCCAACAGAACCAGCATTGATGGACCTTCCACAGTCCACAGTTTTTATCAGAGGTTTGGCAACTTCTGTTTTTGAAGTCAAAGGAAAAACATCTGATGAAAATGTTGAGTTTATTATTTGAATCAGATAATTTGTAATGCCTTTTTAAAGAAAGTAGAGGGTGGATATACAGACAGCAGGAACCTGAGCTTAATTAATTTATAATTTCTTTTGGTCTTATATAGTTAAGTAGTTGAAAATGGGTAATTTTTTTATGCATTTGTTATATTTGAGTATAGCATTGGTGCTGGATTAAGTAAGGATGTGCAGATTAATTATTTTAAACTAAGAGCATAACCCCAGCTCCTAAAAAACAACCCCAAACTATAATCCTCCCTCCAAAAATCTTTACAATTGGCACAATGCAATCAGAGAAGTACCGTTGTCCTGGTAACTGCAAACCCAGATCGTCTATCAGATTACCAGACAGAGAAGCGTGATTCGTCACTCCAGAGAGCGTGCCTCCACTGCTCTATAGTCCAATGTCGGCGGCTTTACAACACAGCATCTGATGCTTTGCATTGCACTTGGTGATGTATGACTTGGATGCAGCTGGTTACCATGGAAACCCATCCCATGAAGTTTCCTGCACACTGTTCTTAAGCTAATCTGAAGGCCACATGAAGTTTGAAGGTCTGTAGTGATTGATTCTGCAGAAAGTTGGTGACCTCTTCATACTATGCACTTCAGCATCCACTGACCCTGCTTTCTCAGTTTACGTGGCCTACCACTTCATGGCTGAGTTGCTGTCAATCCCAAACACTTCCAGCTTTTTATAATACAGAAATATTTAGGAGTGAGGAAATTTCAAGACTGGATATGTTACACAGGTGGCATCGTATCACAGTTCAATGCTGGAATTCACTGAAAGCGACCTATTTACGAACATTCACAAATATTCTTAAAAACAGTCTGCATGGCTAGGTGCTTAATTTTATATCATGGAAGTGATTGGAATTGCGCTAATTTGAATGGGTGAGAAAATATTTTTGGCAAAATAGTGTATATATAATGAAATCTTACAGAAAAGTTATTTTATTTCAGTCTTTGAATTCATTAATAAACATATTATACAGACTAAACACACACACAAAAACGATTTGATTTCAAGCATATATTTTTGTTAATTGTGAGGATTTTCTGTCTATATCAAATTAAATCATAATATTTAAAATCAGAATGTACAGAACATGAGACAAAAAACTGAAATGTAGGTTGAAATACAGTGTGTATTATTTGCTAAGATGCTATTATAAGATACTTCTAGTCTGAAAAAAGAACATCTAAAAAGTACATCTTATAATTTGAGTATGGTTGTATATTTTCAATAAAAAACCTTTTCTATTTTTTTTTACAAACGAGGGTTTAAAATGTGCAATTTTAAGCATAGATGCAGATTTTATTGGTTGAAATATTTTTGACACTATGGTTCCTGTGTTCCAGCAGAACACAGAGCAGATGTTTGGTCAGGCTTCAAGCAGAAGTTGGACCAGATAGATAGAAGTCTGGACAGAGTCAAGAGGTTCAAATCAGAAACAAGCTTAGCATCTTCCTCTCCTGCCCCCAGCCAAACAGACATCTCACAGGCAGCTAAACAGACTGAACTTGACAAAGACTGGAGATTCAGATGTGTCAGATCCAGTGTGCTGAAGGCCTATGCATAGCAGTTCTCTGGGATTCTGCAGCATTTATTCAACATTCAAGGGATATAGGTTGCATTTGGCTCAAGTAAACAAGGATCCCCTGCAACATTATAACATTGACACTTTGATAAGTGTCAATATTGTGGTTGAGTGGCCATTGAAGGTGCCGTTATAAATCTGCTTGAACAAACCCACTGTCATCGAGACAAAGGCAGTGATATGAGGATCATGATTTCTCAAGTGCGTTTAACACAATTTAGCCTAATCTGCTTTATTAGAAATTTTAGAAGACACACAGGGGGCAGCTTCAACAATTTCCTGGAATAGTGATGTCTGCCACTAATACAGTCACAGCTTGTAAGACTGAAAGGTTTTGTATATAACAGGTAGTCAGCAGCACACCATCTCTTTTTAGTCTATACGCCTCATACTTCCAGTACAAGTCAGAAACCTGTCATCTGCAGAAATATTTGAATCTGTAGTTATTGGGCATGCAAGATGGATAAAAAGCTGAGTACAGAGAGCTGGCAGACAGCTTTTGTGGCATGGTGTGTAAATAATATCCATATCTTGAACATAAACAAGGCAATGGAAATTATGGATTTCAGAAAATACAGAAAAAGAAAAATACTATTTCCATCATCCTGTGAGAAGACGTGGATGTGGTAAAGGAGTGTGACTATTACCTGAACAACAAAATGGACTGGGAAGTCCAACAACAGTCCAATAACAGTGAAGTCTAATATGAAGATGGTCGAAGCAGATTCAACTTCTTGAGGAAACTTCAGTCCTGCTTTGTGCGTTCGCACATGTTGGAATAAGAAGGCACCATCCCAAACTGTTCTCACAATATTGGGAGCATGTAATTGTCCAAAAGGCCTTTATTTTTTGCTAACGAATTGAGAATTCTGCAACAGACTGGCAACCTGTCCAGGCTGTACCCCGCCTCTCATCTGGAACATTCGTTGGAGATAGGTACAAACACCCCTCCTGATCCCACTTGGGACAAGGATGTAAAGAAAATGGATGGATGGATGGATGGATGGATGGATGGATGGATGGATGGATGGATGGATGGATGGATGGATGGATG
>CAEGAF010009295.1:0-14394 GCA_903067075.1 Micropoecilia bifurca
CCTCACCGCCCCCCACCAAAGAATTTGTAGGCTACTTTGCACTGACTATTATTTTATTATTAATATTACTATCACTACTGTAGATGTTAATAATAATAATAAATTTAATTTATAATGCATTTTTCATTAATAAAAATCTCAAAGTGCTACATGGTGCATCTAAAAACATAAAATCAGCAATCAAAAACAATAAAAAAGACTGTCATTTAAAAGTGGGGTAGGCTTGTCTAAAAAGGAAAGTTTTCAAGCCAGTTTTAAAATCAGACAATAATTGCGGGGCTCTCAAATAGTCTGGGAGAGAATCCATAGACGAGGAGCAGCCACAGCAAAAGCTCGATCACCCATAGTCCTTAGCTTTGATCGAGGAAGGTGATTTTTTGATTTTTATGCTTGTTTCTGTATTGGTCATCAAAAATAATTTCCCCGAGAACAAAAAAGTCATGGGAATAGAAATTATTTTCACAGGCGTCTACGAAAAATGCAATGAACATTCAAGTTAAAATTGGTAGGACTAACGGCAGCCAATCAGAGTGGAAAAAATATTCTTATTTTGTGTCTGGAACTTTTGTTGGTACAAAAGTTCCAGATCCTTTTAATGCCATATAAATATGGAACAGAAACTTGGATTCTATCTTTATATAGACCTGTCTTGATTTATAGATTAATAGTTTTACTGGACAGAAATTACAAAGAACAAATCTGGTTCTTAATCAAATCCTAATGAGTCAAATTGAAAGTGTCATGGAGTCATCAGCCTTATGACATTAACACTGACATGAAAAATAATTTTGAAGAAATAAATATATCAAATCTAATTAAAACATAAATAAGTTCTTTACTGTTATGGTCTGTAAGATATATTTATTCTCAGTATTAGATATGGTCTCAACAAGACCATGGCATTCAAACAAAATTATTTTACCTTTTATCTGGAAATGGTGCCTGTTTATTCTTGCCATACAGTCCGCTGTATTAATTATTGCTCGAAAGGTCTTGCCATAGTTTTAGTTTATTCCTCTAAATTTACTTTAGTTTCTTCTTGCATTTTGTTCTTTCATTCATTTGCATTTAATCATTCCTGTGATTAGTATTATCCTCTCTTGGTTTATTGCTATTTCTACTTTAGTTTCTTTCCTGTTCCTAGATTTATTTTATTAAGCGTTTATTGATATTCACCATCAGTAATCTTCACTCATCACCTGGTGCGCCCCTAATCGTCATGTGTTTCACGTTGTGTTGATTTTTCACTGTTCAGCGTTGGATTCTCTGTTTTTATGCCATAATTCACATCTAGTGTGTCGCTCCGTTTTATGTCCCGCTTCTCCTATTTCAGAGTTTTGCGCAATGTGCACATCTTTTTTTTTTAAGCCCTTAAGGTGCAGGGCGGTCGGGAAGCATATTGATGGGGAAAAGGCAGTTTGACATAAACCTTTTAAAACAACAGAAACAATTTCTGCATTCTGATTATTCTGTCCTCACACAGGTGTACTGCACTGAGTTAGACAGATAGCAAACAAAAAAACTCAACGTCGACCTGAACGTCTGATTTTTAAACTTTTTTGTAAAACTGAAAAATCAGCATAAAGGGACATATATGAACAGCCTGCACATCTCAAGTACACACAATACTACATGAAAGACAGAATTTTAACACGTAGTGCCACAAAAGCAATGTCAAAGACGACTCAACTTAAATACCAGACAAACTTATGTCAGACAACATTTGAGCACAATAACACTACTTACGGACAAAGATACGTTTCACTCCGTTTTATGTCCCGCTTCTCCTGTTTCAAAGTTTTGCGCAATGTGCGCGTCTTTTTTGTTTAAGCCTCTAAGGTGCAGGGCGGTCGGGAAGCGTATCGATGGGGAAAAGGCAGACTGACATAAACCTTTTAAAACAACGCAAACAATTTCTACATTCTGATTATTGAAATTTATAAGTGCTGTGTTGTTCCATCACGCCCGTTTCATACCGGACCACTTACAGCTCCGGTGTTAACGCTGTAAAATGAACATCTCTATCTGGTGTCACCATGGAGGGATTTCTTTATTTAAATGGGTTCATTTTTCAGAAGGATACAAAGTGACGGTATCGTGATTTTAGCTACCAGTAGCAGGAGAGGAGCTGCGCCATGAAGCTAACAGAAGCTACAAACACTGAATTGAAGAAGAGCTGCCATCGAGTTGCAGCCAAACATGATTTAATGTTACACAACACAGTTTTACCAAGTTGCTCAAAGTCTAACCTGGCATTGTTGTGCATTTAAGGTGTAAAGTTTACCTTCGACCAAACGCCCCCCTAAGGCATCCAACGCCCCCCTTTTGTAAAAATGTCCACCAGCGCCCCCTGCCGTCCTCTGAACTGCCAACGTTGAGAACTGCTAGTCTAGGTGTTGTAGTTTTGGAATTGGATAAGAACGTGTGTGACCTAGACCCAAAAAAATGTAAAAAAATACCCTTTGTTGAAGTTTCACAAAACAGAAAAAGGTTTCACCCTAACCCAAACATAGTTATAAATATTCTGCTATTAGAGCAGAATAATCTAGACCAGGTTTGAAGTGTTTGAAGTGTTGTAGTTTTTAACCTGGAGTCGATTAAAGATGTGGAAGGTAGTGAAAATTTGGGTGGAATCGCCCTTTAGCCATTTCCCAAATCGGAAGCTAGAATTGGAAACCAACTTCAGCTTCGTACTTAACGTAATGTTTTGATCGTTGATTCTATGTTGCATGACTTTGTGTTTTTGTGTTATGATGTAAAGCACTTTGAATTGCCTTGCTGCTGAAATGTGCTATACAAATAAAAATTGATTGATTGATTGATTGTGTTACTGAGTGAGAACCAGTAGCCTGAACCTAAAGAGCTCAAACAGGAACAGATGAAAAATTTTAAATGGTCATAGTTCCATAGAAATGTCTAAATAATTAGAATAAAAAGAATATGTGTGTGTATTGTATGTATGTACATGTGTATGTATGTACGTATGTACTGGATTGATTCAATCTACCTTGATGCCAAATGACCTGCAGTGTTAAAGCAAACCTTATCTGATCTAATTTGTTCTAGGGCTCCCCCTGCAGGAGCACACTACCTGGCGGCAGACTTCAGCTCAGCTCTAACATTAGTTGACACCGAACTGGCAGAACAAGCTGACCAGGTCTGGGTTATAGGTGGAAGCTCTCTATACAAGGTCATTATTTTTTTTTCTGCTTTTGTCTTAAATCCCACCCCGAGGTGGAACATTTGACCTGAGTAAACTACACATTTTTGCTTACTTTAATTGTCCTTCTGCTCACTGCTTCAGTTAATTTGTTTTTTTATGAAGCAGTACCAGATGAGCTGCAGCTGCCTACAACTCTCACTTTTTGTTTTGTTTTGGGCTGCACAGGAGTTGATGGAGAGCCCGGGAACCACGAGGCTGTTTGTCACACAAATCCTGCAGCAGTTTGACTGTGACGCATTCCTTCCTGAAATTGTTCCAGACAAATATCAACTGCTGCCAGAGTAAGGACATAGTAATCTGTGGTAAAATGTATTTAGGTGTGAAACATCCCTTTAAATAATGCAGAGTTAAAGGTTAATAAAGGTTAAGGATTGTTTTCAGCTGATTTGTAGTTGGAATGGAGTCGAATGTCTAATGCACAGTGTGTGTATAATCCTGTGTGGAGCTAAGTGTGAACGAGGCAGAGGCTGTTAGCAGGGCCGACCCAAGCCTCTGTCTGGTTGTAAACAAAATCTGTTTGTGAGGCCCACTATTTTGGCTAATAATGTGGACTGCTGCAATCAACAGTTGGACAATTGGATTATTCACGCACCTGCTATAAACATGCTGTTTTGAAGTCAAAAAAACTCAAATATACCGGACCAACCATGAGAATCAACCCATTTAAGGTTAAAACTCAGTTTCACACAAATGCAAACATTCTACCATAAATGTTTGGCTGTTGAACTGGACTGTTGAAGGTTGCTATGATGCTAATTTTATATTAGCAGCTCCACAAATCTTTTTGGTAAACATTATATTAGGAAATGACATGAAAACATACCTTCATCTTGGCTTTTTTTTCCTGTTCTTCCCCTTTCCTTGTTCTGCCCCTGTTTTTCTAACATTGGTTTGGATGTGCACCTGCACATTTCCTGGCAGCTCATAAGTGTGACCTACCACTGCAACTGCTGTTCTCTTTTTGCATGTATAATGAAGGATTTCTACATGATCAAATACATTACTGTTAAAAATCACAACTTTATCATAAATAGTGTGTTTTTGTTAACATAATCATATAGAAATTATTATGAAAAAAAATAAATTCCACTTAGGACCCCCCCCCTTAGGTCCCTTAGCAGCCACTTGGTTTCCTTAAGCATGAGGCTGATAATATTAATGAAAGTGCCAAGGGTTTTTGTCCCAATTTGTAAAACTGGGCCAATATTAATAATCAATATTTATTTCCAACCTCTTCTAATTTGTGTCTGGAGAGGAAGTGGAAGGAGTCGGCCATGTGGTATTTGTTTAGTCATGTTCAGGGGCGTTGCCAGGAATCGTGGGCCCCCTCGCACAGCTGCTGTTACAATTTTTTGAGTCTATTTGACCCATAAAAAGCGTCACAATTTTAAAGGCTTGCATCTGCGTTGCTTTCTTTGGTTCCATACTGATAATTAGAACAATATTTACTGCTCATGAATTTAACATCCAACAGTCCACATCCAGTATGTAAGTAGGTTGTTTAAATTTTTTCTATTATTTTAGATACTGAAATGTCTCTCCCCATGAGCAACAATCAAAAGCAACGTGCAACTACACATAAAGCAATCCAGACTTCTCAAAAATGCTATGTAGTTGTACTTTATTCAAGCTGCAATACATAACCAATGTTTTCTCCATATTAGTTAAAGCTGTCACCATGTCCTAGCAGTTTGTTATGAGACAGATAATCTGTGAAAACAATCAATCTCCTCCATCTCCTTCCTGAATTACTATTGCTATTGTAATACACCATTCTGACCAAAACAACCAATCAGAAGTAGTAGAACGCTCTTAGCGCTGTCAATTATCCTCATTCACTCGCTGCTAAATGTGCTAATGGAGGAGAAACAACTTATCAACTTATCAAACAACTTATCATTACAAGAAACCGTTTATCTGCAGTCATTGGTAGCTTTGCTTAACTGAGCATTTATAGTTTGAATCTGCACAGCTCTGTGCTATGCTAACTGCAGCACAGCACAAATCGAGGGGGAGGAAAAATGAGCAGCACCACATGAGACTGTGATTGACAGCACTAAACAATCCTGCCACCGACTGGTTGTTTCTAGCACTGGGAGAAGGCAGAAGAAATACATTTTTCACAGATTACCTCTCATACCATACTGTCACAATATAATGACAGTTTCAAAAATATTTATATAAAAGATACATACTGCAGCTTTAATTTCACTCAGGAGAGAACAGATCAAGAGGGACGTTGGTTAGAGCTGCTGCTGACTGACTCACCTTTTAAGTGGTAAAAGGTACAAAGGACAAGTTCAATATATGAATATGTTGGTAATTTCTTTCCTTAATTCGTTAAATGCTAGTGAAATGGAGGCAAACAGTAGTCTGTAGCTAAGCTAACTATGCTAACTGGTTGATAATCTCACAGTCTACTCACTTCTCTTGGAGAAAAACTGGGTTATAAATTAACACTCTTGCCTTTTTCTCTCTGTCTGTCTCTTTTTTTTGAAAACCTAATTTTATAACTTTTCTTAGCAGCATAGTAAGTATAGTAACAGCCACAATCATTCTCGTTTCCTATTGTCTGCTGCTACCAGAGTCACTCTGAAGTGCTCCAAGCAGGAACAAACCATTTAAGGCAGATTTGGGGTTCAGTGCAAATGTAGATGTGTGTTTTTTGATCTGGGAGTGGGAGCATAAAATTTTTACTGCTAAAAACAATCTTTGAAAATACAATATGATTAATTTTGTAATTGACAGGGCCCCGATTTTTTTAATTTTATTTCTGTGAACAAAAGATCATCACTACTCCCCCTATTCACTACTCGCCCCTGGTCATGTGACAGATATCAAAAGGCTATCTATTATCAGTTAATATTGATTATTGGCCATAACAGCAACATTAATATTGGATATCAATATCAAACTAAATGTTCATATTGATGTATCTAGTGGAACTGGCTGATCATGTGAGGGGTGGAGGTGAATATGACAGCAAATTAGAGCATGAGGTCAGGTGTTAAATGGGAGGAGCCTGCATTTGGGGACAAACTGGTCCATCATTTGAGCAGCAAGGCCAACAGTATATCATCACCACAATATTGATATCTTAGAGGCTTGTTTGGAGTTCATTAATAATAATGAGGACTGGGCAGTAAAACAATTATTTGAATTTGCTGTATAAGAAGATGTCATTTTTGGGAAATCTTGAATTGTTTCTCTTTTTTTTCCACCATTGCGCACCCAGGGTTTCCATAGTTCAGAGATATCTACTCACTCAGGGCCTTTTATCTTGGTTTCCAGGCACGTTTTACAGCTTGTATTTCTTTGGATTTTGAATTCAGGTCAACTCCCAGAATAGATGATTGATCAAATTCTTGGTTCCTTTGTTCCTTTTTACCAGTCTTCTGTTAGGAATCTTGGTGTCATCTCTGACAGTTGTTTTAAGCAGGTGAGCTTTATTGTGAAATCAAGCTTTTTTCATCTGCACCTTCTTGCGAAGGTTAAATCAAGCTTCTGTCTTAAAGACTTTGAGAAGCCTATCTATGCCTTCATCACTACACGTTTACACTGTTACAACTCATTTTATAAAAATATGGACCAATCTTCTCTACAGCGTCTACAAATGATTCAAAATTCCGCAGCTAGACATGAACTAGCGAAGGCAGTGAAGTCAACAAATGTGTATCTGTAACCATGAGGATGTGCAGTTTGACCGTGAATTCTGTTAGTCTTCTCTCCCATGCAAACAGTTTCTGATAAAGGTGATATTATCTCAGAGCAAGTCCTTGAGTCCAGCCATTCCACGGATGTCATTCTGAAGGGGGTCGGAGATAGGAAAGAGCAGATTGTTTACATATCCTCTAGAAATTTAAAGCTAGCCAGCCAGTGGAGGCAGACACAGGGGAGCCAGTTGATATAAGAATATTCTTTAGCTCAGACATATTTAAAATTTTCAGTCTGTCCGTAAGCCTCCTGGTGCATCTGTTAATTTCAATCATTTCTGTTAAAATGGCCTTTCCCACCAGGCTGGATTTGCAAATTCTTCAAGATCAATTCCAACCTGTTGGTGAGCTCTAGTACCTGCAGCCAGGCTGCAAATCTCAGCAAGAATTGCGTCCGATTTGCCCAATTTGCTGTGGTCCCACAGCATTCACCAGAAAACCCAATCCTCCACACTGATCAGGCAGCTTGGCAAGGGCCAAAACAGCTGCCGACGTCTTCTGAATTTGTCGATATGCCAGGTATCTGCCAGGAGAAATCCCACTATCATGAAATAAATACAGATGCTCCATGTCTTCTAGGTACAATGTGGACAGACAAAAGTTTTTGTGGACATCAGAAGAGTAAAAAATGTATCCCGCTGGGTGAGTTCCAGCAGGACATGCAGGCTCTCCTTTGCCCAGTCATCTCGTTGAGGAAATTTGATCAGTTGCATTGACCCTTTAAGTTTGGTGTTGAGTATTACTCTTTGTATTATGTGTTTTCTGTTTAGTGTTACTTTTTACCTTGGCTCAAAAAAGGTTGAAAAACGCCGATCTAAGGTATAATGACATGGTGTAATGTGTAACGATAGGACACCTTGAACTCTGTATTTTTGTTTATTCTAGGAAACCACACACACACCTTCATGTAGACACACATTTATGCCCATCCATGTTCATTGGATCAATATCTGTGATACAGTTTGGAATACAGAACAGTTAAAGGATCCTGCCTCGTGTTCATTAAAACATCTGCTGCACCTCATCCTAACATCTGGTCCTGAGCTGAATCCTGGCCTAAGTGATGTTCTGGCCGACACTCCAGGTTGAGAGGGGTGACAAACCTGAACAATGCCTAACAGTCCTTCAACTTTAGAGCAAACTCACTTACATGACCATATCCATAATTTGTAGATGAATTAGATAAAATTAGGTTTTTGAAAATATTTTCAATCGTTTGTATTTGTTGACATTACAATGATTGCTGTAAAGTCAACAACATAATACAAGTGCTACATGTTTGCCCTGGAGGAGTGAATGCTGCCAGTCGGGGATGCTATCTGTTGGCTTTCCTTGGATAGAAACTTATTAATCTACTTTGAATAATTACTTGATGATAGGATCAATTGGAATGAATTGAAGGGTTTTATCTACTCTTGTGCATTACATCATATTTATTTTCTTCTTCAGGTTTCCTGGAGTCCCAAAAGAGCTTCAGGAGGAGAATGGAATCCAATACAAATTTGAAGTGTATGAAAATATTTAACAAATGACGTAATATGAAAAATAATAATTTTCCTGCTCAGTGTTGTTTTATTTTGATTACCCAAAATAAATAAGTGTAATTATTGCAACTGAAGCTTCTCTATCAAAAACAAGTGCATCTATTAGTTTCTCTCACTTCAATAACTTAAAAAAACTAATTGACCAAGCTGAAGCATAGAAAAGTTAGAAATGTTTGATTTTAAATAAAATGCAAATCTTTTAAATTATTGCTTTGAGTGTTTTCATTTCAGTTGTGGTGCTCCTGGTCAATGTTGGGAAGCAGGCCATACTCAGAACCAATAGAACAGTCTTCTGTAGTTTGTAGCATGTAAAGAACTGGGTCTTTATTCCTCTTTCCATAATATGGATGTTTCACTCTCTTCAGCTCAATTTTCTATCTGCAGATTAGGGGACATGTAGCTCATGGTAGAAAGCGGATTTTTGTGTCTGAAGAAAAGAAAGTATACTATTAGTGATTCATATGAGCAGTATCTTAGCAATTATCCATTATTTCAGGAGTTAACTTTTAGTAACTTAAGTTTTTGAGAAAATTAATAGAAAAGAGGTCTTTGCTTGTGATGACATCATTCTGGATCTTTAACACAGTCAAGTGACAACCATGAATGTCAGTATTGGATAAAACAAAGGCTCATTTTTGTGAAATTGATTGAAAATTATTTCCTGGAGAAAAACAACAGCAGATCTGAGGGCTGTGTTTTAGTAGTGACAGTAAGAGCATTTCCACATGCACATGGGAGGGAACTTGCCTGACCCAGCAGGTCCCAAGGTTTCTCACCTTTTGAAAAATGTTATTTTTCAATAAAAAAAAAAAGAAGAAAAGTCAACAAGTCAAGAACACCACAGACAAATGTATGGAGAAGAACCATAATAAGTTCTTATGATATATCCAGACAGCACTGCATGTATTCAAATCATAATATGACCTAATAAACAGTGCATGCAGCCAAATACGATGACTATAACGTCTTTCAATCTTACACAACTTAGCTTCTCATATTGGCATTCAAAGGGATATAAAGGAGCAGATGGTGTGTTTAATTTCTTTATTTCCCATATGGGGAAAAGACGACTTCTTGTTGGATTACTTCCTTTTCCTATTTTCAAGAAAAAAACCCTGTAAACAAGCGCCCCCAAAGGGCCCGGGGACACAGGACTACATTATTTTAAGACTATTTTTAAAAAAAAACTTAATTGTTAAAGTATGATGGTAAAACACAATCAAGTCCTTGTATATGAAAGGCATTAAGATGTAAAAGTAAGAGAAGTATGTAGCTGATGTTTGACAATGACTGCAGGTTTCCCCCAGAAAACTTGCTAAGCCTGGTGGTCGGGGCGCCGAGGCGGTCCACCGGTGGTCCACCGTGTTTTTGTATTAAAAGATGTTAAGTAGACAGGAAAAGTAAAAATATCCCTGGGTAATTATATGCTATGGAAAAACATCGTCAGTGAACTGCTATATAAACCCATAAGTAGACTTAAAAACAACTAATCAAAAAAATATAATTAAAATAAATATCAATTATTTCCACTTCTGTTAAATCCAAATTAAGTCAGCGGCCCCATCAGGCCCCCCAGGACTTCAGGGGCCCCATAAATGCTAATATTTTAACACAGACCACAGATATATAAATGTAGCATTTGTTTATTGAGATTATCATTGCTTCTAAATTTGACATAATGGTTTAAGCATATATAAATTAAAAAAATGTAAATAATTTTTTAATTATTTAAATTTTTTTAATAACAAAAAAATTTAAACATCAACTTTGCATTAGAAAAGTCATTATTTACTGAATGACGCTTAATGACAATAGCCATAAACATTCATGAAGACTCCTTCATGTTCATAAGTGTGATGTACACCCCTTCAAATAAAGTGTGACCAAAATCTGAATATATTTTGGATCTTCACATGCCGCCTAACAACACTGAAGCACGTCCCTGTGTGTTAGCCAAGCTTTCTGTCTCTACATCAATGACTTCAGGGAACATTGTTGTGTCCATGTAATGAGTGAAGCTTTTTATTGTGCAGTCATCACCAAGATAAATGTGCCTGCAACCTTGATCCATTCACTGACATTGGCAGTACTATTGTCATTCCACACATCAGAAGACTCAACGTATGAAGGTGAAAAGAAATTAGTCATACCTGCGCAAGTGCTCGACTGAATCCATTGCCTAGATAGTGGGTGCTCATAAAATAACGTGCTGTCATTGGTTAGGCACCTCCTGCCTCTTTGATGCCATAGGCTAGGCTTTCTGTTCTCATCTGACGTACTTTAGACTTCAGTACCTTCAGTACCTCTTTTCACCAGTCACTCGTCAGCTTATCTGCTGTCCCTCCAGGTTCTATTTGGCCTGCAACCTGCCAATGGTCCATCAACTCTAGTAAATGGCACTTTCAGGATTTCTATGAGAAAGAATGAAACACTTTCAGGTAAGTTCATGCAGATTTTATTGGCACACATTTTTACTAGTTTTCTCTAAATGATACATGTTCTCTGATAAGTTTAGGATTTTTAACTTTTTCTTTGTGAAAGTTTTGACTTAATCTTGATGGCACCTCATTACATGCAGGTTGCTTTATTTTCTTCATTTAGCCCTTATGCAGAAAACAGAATGTTTTATTAGACTTTTGCATTTATTCATTTGAGACCAAAGTCAAGCTAGAATTTGTAAATGTTTTAAAACTTTTATCAAATGATCAAATGATTTCTATTTCTGTGTTATTTTTTTTCTGCTTGATTTTTCATTAATATATACAGTCTATCTGGCTGCATAGATAGATAGCTCTTATCCATGTGTCTGTACAGATATATTCAACAAATTACATAAAATTGAAAAGCCCATCTAATTAAAGAACCTTATTACTAAGTGAAACACTAAATTACACACAGATGGATGTTTGAAAGCCTTTTTTCCTGTTAATTAAAAGGATTTTCCACATACAGCAAATGAAAATATGACATTAAAATTAGACTATTACAATAAAGAAACTATACTTAAAAAGAAGAAATGGAGCCTTAAAATTGCATGTAGCTTTTATTAAAAATGTTTTTCCCCCACATATTTGTAAAAGTTACTACTGTGTCGTGACAGTATAATAAGAGACAAATTTATCTGTGAAAAAAATCCAGCTCCTCTCCTTTCTCCCAGGACTCAGAGTACAAACTGCAGAAATACACTGCTCAGTCAAAAAATACCAATCAGAGCCAAGTGGCAGGTTTTAGCACTGTCAATCATGCTTGTTTGCACACTTGCTCACACCTTCCAGTCTTTTCTCTGTTAGTGTACAGCAGGGCTGCTCATTACGTCGATCAAAGGTTTTGAGTCGATCTCGGCAGCAGGTGACAAACTGATCGCCGCCATGACGCTGAGACCAGAACTTCCTCTTCTGATAGGCTTATCAAAATATTCACTAAGATCCTAAACGTTTTTAGCTTCATTAAAAGATAATAATTATAGAAAAATCAACGAAACATGTTAAAATTAATCATCTCGGTAATTATTGTTTCAACAAGGTGTTGCGCAATTCAGTGCGTTTCAAGCGACTCAAAGACGACAGAGATCAGAGCAGGAGTTTAAATCAGCTGCTCAACCACCGCTGTGTTCATGAGAGGATTATTAATAATAATNATAAATATCCTGGAAACCTGATATGGTAACGACTGAATGTTGTGTTTTTAATGTAATCTTTGCTCGGCTTGCAGGGCGCAGGCGGGTGCCACGGCAACGGGTGTGAAAGCATACTTTTATTTAATATATTTAAAGTGTATTTTGGTACAATTATTTTTAAGTGTGTTTAAGGTACTAATTTTGTAATTGGTACAAGTGTATTTTTAGTATACTTCAGATATACTTATAGGTAGTACACTTAATAATTAGCATACTTAAAGTGTACTTTCACAAATGAAAGTATGTTTGAAGTATACTGAAGTATACTTTTTTTTTTTACCAGGGTTCATTTACTATCCTGGGTTTGTTTGTGTTAGCATTATGCTGCAGGATCCATCTATTTATGTTTAGGTCAAAGTTATTTCTAGATTATGGGTTGAATTGGTTTCAAGGTATATTTATTAAATTATTTGTTTTTCTTTGTACTCACCATTGTTTGTCCTTGTAGATCTGCAGTAGGGCAGTATGGGAGGGCCGGCCCAGTACTTCCTGATTAAATGGCTGGACATGTCATTAATTACCTTGCTGGGTTCTACCAATTAGAGGGGTTTTCTTTGTGTATTGCTTTTATTTGTTTTCCTTTAATGTAATCTTTTGAGTTATCTTAGTATACTATGTGATTTATTTTGCAGATAACTTCATTATGTTGGAGTTTGTAAATTGATTTGTAGTTTTGGTGTTTCACAAACTGAACCACTTTATCACAAAAGCGCATAGAATAGACGCTACAGTTAGGGTTGTCTACACATTTGTAGTGTACAATTTGTCCGTACTCTACAAATGTGGATGTGTAATAATAAAGAAATGGAAGAAATAGACATCTTTATATAGTCGTCTGCCTCAGTCATTGTTTCACTCAGTGTTGGTGTTGTGATATTGTGCCCAACTGCTTTCTGGGTAACACAGACCAACTGAAACGCTGCCACCGCAGTTTCTGTCTCTCTTTCCCCGACCACCCAGCTTTAAATGTATAGGTAACCCTGTAAGCCTAGTCGAAGCACCTCGGATGAATATTTAAAGTCACTTTGTTGACATAAAGAATGTCAACTAAACAGTCCGACTCTGGTCGCTGAGGAGAGGCTTCCTGGGCCGGGCGGCCGGACGATGGTCACGCTTCTCCATTCGCGCACAGCATGTTCGTGGAGAACCTGGTCCTAAATGACATGACCGGGCCTTTTTTTCTAAAATTCAATCTGTAGAGACTCACACACAGAGAGAAACAGCAGTTGGACAATTTTATTGGACCGAGAATTTGGCGCTCGGACACCGACGGAAGACCTGCGAGCCGAGAATTGCAGCGAGCCTGAATGATCGGCTCGAACGAAGCTCAGGTAGGTTTTCCTCCGGGTCCAGTCACTGTGGCGGAGCGGAGCGTGGAGAGGAGAGTCTGAGGGAACCTGGAGGCGTCCGGGAGGCTGGTGGTGGAAGCGGGGAGGAGGTGAGTCTAAGCGGGTAAATCTGAGGTTGTGGCGCCTTTTGAAGGATCTCCTGCCAGGTGATTGGATCAAGGTAAGAGAGGCGGTGCGTCCTGATTGGCTGGGATGAAGGCATGGTGATAGGTGATGCCAGAAGAGTCTTACAGGTTGAATTTCAGCCTATGGCTACATTACATTTGGTGCTTAAGTTTTATTCCCACGTTACAAGCATTGTGTGGTTCAATTTGTTCATCAGTGTCATGCATATTAATTAATCTTGTATCTAAATTAGCTACAATCTAGTTAAAAGAATGCTGGGTTACTCAGTAACATAAAGTAGTTAATTGAAGGCAAGCCTCTAAAGCTTTTGTTGTGTTAAACATTACAAAGTCAAAACGTAAAATACAGAAATGAGAAACTGTATTATCTCTAGTTACATGTTAAGCAAGGGCAAAAATCCCATCTCATTATTGGGGGGACCATAAACAAGAACATTTCTTAAGAGCAATTTTGGGGGGTCGGTGAAGTTCCATTGAAATGTAACATATGACGTGGTTCAAAAAGTTTTTAAACCACATTCAAGTTGCAGGACCAAAAATGACTAGTAATGCACATTAAACATGTTTTACTGATTACTCCTTGAAAAAGTAACTTAGATTACTGGTTTGGAAAGTAACTAAGTTACCATCCATCCATCCATCCATCCATTTTCTTCCGCTTATCCAGAGTCGGGTTGCGGGGGCAGCAGCTTCAGAAGGGAGGCCCAGACTTCCCTCCCCAGCCACTTCTTCCAGCTCCTCCAGGAACCCCAAGGCGTTCCCAG
>CAEGAF010009296.1:0-26377 GCA_903067075.1 Micropoecilia bifurca
ACACACACACACACACACACACACACACACACACACACACACACACACACACACACACACACACACACACACATACATACAGTGTCTTCTATTCACTTCAGTAGTACTTTATTAATCCCAAAGGGAAATTAAATGTTGTTGTAACTTAGAGGTTACAACAACTCTTAATCAAGAAATCCTTACTGTTTAAACTACACCTTTAATAACATAAAATTACCTAATTTTTAAAGCGTAATCAGTAATGCTTTTATAACAAATTAATATCAGTAATGATTTCTTGGTTAATGTCAAGTTGTCATAGCAAAGACATTTTGAATAATGTCAACTTTGTATTAAAAGCGTCATAATTTACCGAATGACGCTTTATGACAACAGTCATAAATATTCACAAAGACTTACTGATGTTCATGACAGGTATTTATGAGTGTCATGTCAGTCTTATTCACCCCCCTTCAAATAAAGTGTTACCAAAACATCTAAATACAAGAAGTACTCAGTCTTAATTGTGACAATCTAAATCCATTCACTTGCAAGTAACCATATTCTATTATAAATACATTACAAGAGTACAACAACAGTACGTATATCACTCCTCAAAGGGACACCAGGGAAGACATCACCTTGGATAACAAGAAAGCCCCAGTCTTACTCATGTACAGCCAATGACCAGACAGATATGGAATAATAAATCTGATGGAGGAGAGCTGTTCAGCCATAAAGGACATCACTCCCAAATCACTGCTTGGTGGAGAATGAAGGACGCACTGTATTGAATTTTCAAATTTTCATCAACAATGCAGAAATTTTTACAGAGCTGATATTGAATCATAGTTTCTGTAATGAGTCAGCAGAGCCTCCCAGACAGACTGTGACCTCTTATGCTTTAAATGTTGTTGCTGTTTTTTTGTCACTTCTGATAATATGTGGAAATCTTCTTGTAATCATCTCTGTCATTTACTTCAAGCAGCTCCACACTCCAACAAACTACCTCATCCTCTCTCTTGCTGTGACTGACCTGCTGGCTGGGGCTTTAGTTTTACCTTTCAGCACAATATTGTCTCTGAGTTCATGTTACTATTCAAGTGATTTTCTCTGCAAAGTGCGAGGCCTGTTTGACTTATTACTGTGTGCATCGTCTATTTTAAACTTGTGCTTTATATCTGTTGACAGATATTATGCAGTGTGTCATCCACTGATGTATAGAAATAAAATGACTGTGTTTCTGTGGCCATGATCCTGGTGAGCTGGGTTCTACCAATTTTGCTTTTGATTGCTGTCATAGTACGTGGAATAGGTAAAGAGAGTCCTAGTTCAAAGTGCAAGATATTTGTAGCTACAGCGGAATCAACAACCGGATCTGTTTTTGCATGTTACATTCCAGCCATTATAATTTTAACTATTTATCTAAAGATTATGTTGGTGGCAAAGAAGCTTGCGAGGCGAATCAGAAAACTATGAGGTCTGAAGCAGTAAAATGGAGAATAAGGCCAACATAACTCTGGTTATAGTGATGGGAGTCTTCCTCATGTGTTGGACTCCTTTCTTTCTGTCCATCAGTTTGTACCGAATAAGAAAATTCACAATACCTGTTGTAGTTATTGAAGCATTTAAATGGTAAGGATGGTCCAATTCCATGTTGAATCCATTAGTCTATGCTTTCTTCTACAGGTGGTTCAGACGGTCCTTTAAAATGATAATTTATTTCACAGGAGATTTTTCCAATATGAAATTGTTGTGATTTATCAATTTTTGAATTTTTCTTTTTTAAATTTTGTATTGTGCTTAATGATCATGCATAATAACATCAGTGATAATATTCTTCATATGTTATTACCTTAAGTTCTCAAGGACAGTTGAGCTCGGCTGTTACATCTGTGTTTTCTGTATAGTTATTTTGGGATTTTCTGTGTTTAGTCCCGTTTCCCTGAGTATGTGTCATCCTGTCTGCCCTTGCTTGTTCCCAGGTGTGTATCGTTCCCTTGATTACCCCGTGTGTATTTAAGTCACACTGAAATACACACATGTCGGGTTGTCTAATGTCAGTTGTTTTCTCATGTCTGCTCGCCAGTAGAACTCTAAAGCCCTGTCTAGCGTCAGCTCCCAGTTTCAGTCCTGTCTATCAGTAGCTACCGGTATTAGTTGTGCACTAACTCTCTCCTGTGCCACCTGTGTTGGACTGTTTGCTTCATTATTAAATTCATCATTTCATCTACATCCAGGGTCTCCTGCGTTCATTCTCATCAATAACCACATTATATGACAGCTGTTTTTACAGTTTTGATGATTCACTAAAGTAGAGTACTGTCTGTCTTAGTTATGACAAACTATATATGTATTGCTTGAATGAAAGGCTTTTATAATGAATATTCTACAGTTATTTACTGTAGAACTGTCTCAGTAAGAGCCACTGTCTTCCTACAGTTTTTAATCTTTTCCTTTGTGACTCTCAGGCACCATCACATCCGTACAGTAACCAAGAATGTAAGAAAAATACCTGTGAATTATTGGTGTCACACCTATCATGTAAATGTAGTGTTTTGAGAAACAGTTAAAAAAAGATGAATACACCCTTTCTTTATTTTTTTTCAATGAGAATTTGTCTTGTCTTTTGTTCTTTTTTTAATTATTATTTTTATTGTTCATTGTAAACGTATTTGTCATATGCATGTGTCTTGCCAGTGGGGGCGCTCTTGTGACGCTGTGGGTCTAACAGGGAGAACGAGTCTCCTGGCTCTCCGCATGCGCGGCTCAGAATAAACGAGAGCTGTTGCCGCAGATACACTGTAACGACTCGCTTCCTCCGTGATCCACAGGTAGCATAAACGGCAACTTTTGTTATGGGACATTTAAGATGTTCTGTGGGTATATGATGATTGGTCAATGTTGTGTTTGTATTTCGTAGTATTGTGGTGTTTTTGTTTCTCTTGATGATGTACATATTTATGGTGGGCTTGATCTTTCTTTTTATAACTTCTGCAACGGTTACAACCCAACGTTAATGATTAGGAACCGTTATAACTGCTCACTGTATGTTAGGAGGAGCGTTGTTTTTAGTTTGATTATGTTAATTTAGGATTAGATTTTCTTCATTTTTTTGCTATGTTATTTTATGTGTGAATATTGATTTATTTTATTTCTTTGTGATAACTCAACATGTCTATTGAATTTGAATTGTATTGTAATTGAATTTGATTTATCTATTTGTTTTTTGTAATCAGAATAAACGAGTTCTTGCCGCAGATACACTGTAACGACTCGCTTCCTCCGTGATCCACAGGTAATCTGGTGCACAGGATTCATCTGCCTGTGCACCACTTGATACTGGCACCAGATTCCCCTAGGTTTGGTGCCGGTAACAATTGGGGCTACATCCGGGATTCCAAGTGCCTTGCCAGGAGAGGTTGGTGCAGAGACGAGAGATGGTTCCTGAGGCTTCAGGGAAGCTGCATTGAGTGTCATCCAGAGAGCCAAAGCAACCGGTGAAACGTCAGCATAGATACCATCAATCCACGGCGAACACTCATATTCAACATACAAAAAAAACTTTGTACATTGAGTACAGAGCAGTTGCAGATAGTTGTGACTTCGATTGATGATGAAAGTGCCATTCAAGCTCATGATTTAAGTCAACCTGAACCGTATGATGTGATTGTTGACTTTGTTAGAAGTGAGAAACTGAAAGCGTTGGAGGATGAAGGCATGGCTCAACTCCTCTTTTTAGAAGAACTGGTTAGTAAGCTGCTCGCCACTGATGTCGGTGCAACCGGAGATGACCCAACCACACTGTCAAGAACTGATAATGTGCCAGCTGGTCGGACTGGTTGTCCTGCCTCACTTCAGTTGGACCTCATCGACTCAGGACGGCAGACAGCTACTCCAGATACATACATATCCTTGCAGCCAAGACAGACAGCAGGAGGGTCCTCTGCTGACATACCAACAACAGCAAGTGAAAGGGGTAAGAAGAGCCCCTCTCCTAGTGTAGGAGGCAAGGTGTTGAGGTTAACTGATGTTGTAGCTTTATTTCCACGCAGAGAGTTTTAAGATTCATGGTGGACAAATCTCTGATTTTGGTTCTGACCTGTCATACAGTAACCTATGTAAACAAATAGATGAAGGACTACAGGAAGGTTTTACCGACATGGAAATAATTCGCACAATCTTCAAGATAATGAAGCTAGGTACATTCAAAGAAATGTTATCTAACAAATGTGATTTAAACATTGATGAGCTTAAGCGGTTCCTAAGCTCACATATCCGAGATAAAAATAGTACTGAGCTTTTCCAAGATTTAAGTAATGCAAGGCAACATGAGAAAGAGAGTGCACAGCAATGTACAGAATAATGGGACTTAAGCAGCGTGTCCTTTTTGAGTCCGCGCAACCTGGGCCAGATTTTAGCTATGATAAGAAACTGGTACAGGGTACATTTTTGCACACATTGTACCAAGGTTTGAATGAAAAAAACAGTTATGTCAGGCATGACCTTAAACCTTTCCTTCGGGACTTGCAGGTTAGTGACGATTTCCTGTTAGAACAGATCACAAAGTCTACAAGTGAAGAGGCAGAGAGACTGAGACGTCTTGAGTTAGCATCGAAGACTCGACCTGTGACTGTAGGTGCAGCCCAACTTGAAAATACTGATTCAAAGCAAGATAAAGATGACACTGAATTGCAAGCTAATCGTGCTGCAATTAAAGAGCTGACTGTGCAAGTGTCTTCTTTAACTACTGACAAGGCTTATTAAGACTACTGACAAGGCTGTGTCTGACCCTCCCTGTCCACCCAAAAATAACCTCCCAGCAGCTCCAACTGACGCTGGAGGCCAATGTAACAACTGTGTAGAGCAAGGCCGAGTTAACTATCCTCATTGTTTCAGCTGTGGCCAAACTGGCCATCAGGATGTTGGCTGTATGCAGTGAAAGATGTCGGGAAACGCAGAAAGGTCATTGAAGAGGGGCGACCAGTGACCAGGATGACAAAGGAGGCCCCAAAATTATTCCACAACTCTAAAATCACCCATCCTGTCAAACCTCATGAAACCTGTCGACCTCCACAAAGAAAACGTCTTGCACAGCTGATTGGTAAAAGATGTATGATATCATGTGCCATAAATAGGGTGCCGCTGAAAATGCTGCTCGACTCAGGAGCACAAGTGACTATGATAGGGAAAGAATGGATAGAAAGAACTCTCCCTGGTGTTCAGATTCGGCCTCTAGAGTCCCTTATTTCAAACAAACACTTAGAAATTGCAGCAGCAAATGGCACCAATGTCCCATTTGAAGAAAGAAATGGAGCAGATATCACTGCACTACTCAAAGAGACTCTAAGTGTTACTGACAGAGCAGTCGAGGCTTTGGTTTCTGCCCTTCAGATTTCAACCTCTGATGAGGCTACAAATTGCAGTGTTAGGACTGGCAATAAAGATGTGATCATTCCAGCAGGCCATATTTGTGAAGTTGAGTGCAGTGTCAGGGAATGGGTGGTTCAATGCTATTCCAGCCTAGTGTTGAAAATAACTGCCCTGAAGGTCTAGATCTTTTTCCAGCTCTTGTTGAGGTTCCCAGTGGGTTAACAGCTGTTATTAAAATAACCATTCAAAACCCAACTAAACATGACATCTACCTTGGTAAGAGAACAGTTATAGGAAATTTAGAGGAGGTCACAGAGGTGAATCCAGTTCAGTACAACCAAAATGATTTATGGACAACCCCTCATCTTCCTGTAAACTCATGCACAGCACAGTTAATACCAGAAAGCAGTGAGACACAAGATGAGACATGTCTGAAGTGGCATCCCCCTGTTGATTTGTCTCACTTAGGGGAGAATGAACAGAAATTAGTCAGGAATATTTTGTATGAGGTGTCAGAAGTCTTTGCTGGGCATGACTCTGACATTGGCTGCATTCCAAATTTGCAATTGAAAATTCACCTTAAGGACGAGACACCTGTCCAGATGTCCTATAATGCAATTCCTAAACCCCTATACAAGGAGGTGAAAGAATAAGTCCAAAATCTTCTTGACCACGATTGGATTAGGAAATCCACCTCACCATATTCTTCCCCTGTCATCTGTCTCAGAAAGAAAGATCAGAGTTTACGACTCTGTATTGATTTTAGGAAACTGAACCAAAAAACTATTGTTGACCGCCAGGTCAGATATGTTGGCAGATTAGTGACTGGTGAAGATGTTCAGATTGACCCACAAGATCTTGAGGGGGTGAACCAACTTAATAACAGAGAACCAAACAATGTGGGAGAGGTTAGGGCCCTACTAGGGTTCCTAGGCTATTACCACACTTTCTTTCAGGACTTTTCCAGGGTAGCTAGACCACTGTTTAAACTCATAGAAAACTCCAGAGAGTGTAATCAGAAACCATATTCAGCTAATTCCAAAACTCAGCCGAAGTCTAAGAATACTGGACAGTTACCATCCAAAACCCCAGTGAAGTGGACAGCAACACACACACAGCAATGTAGTGTCCCAGCTTGTTGACATGCTAATAAGTCCACCCATATTGGGCTACCCAGATTTTGATGTACCCTTTGACCTTCATACTGACACAATCACAATTTATATTTCATAATTCAATAGTCATTGGTGAATGACTGCAGCTTCACTTTAGCTATAGCCTATGGATTTTTTTTGTACTGCAAAACTGGGGGATTGTCATTGTTTTTTATTTCCATGTTGAAAAAAATAAGATGTGGAATAATTTCATTTTGAAGACTGATGGTTGTATTTAGGGATGTGGGGATTTAAAAAAACTGCCACACTGTTTGAAATACATGATGATATGGCCGACTATCATAATTTTGAGTGTAACCAACTCAGTGAGAAAGTTAACACAAATCCAGCGGGATTGGAGGCAGAACAAAATGGGGGGGAAAACAGGCTGGCAAAAGTAGTTCTGCAAGTAAAATTTGTTCTAAACAAAAACAAGAAAGGAAAGGTTTTCAGCATGTTTAATTTGTATAGCAATCATTAGAGGATACAGTCATCTGGACCTTTGCTGAGCTACATCTCTGACAATTCTGAAATTAAGGTATTTAATCATTTTAAATTTGCAAGGCATATTATAAGTTAAACTATTTTCTTAGTTTTAATAGTAATTATTCCTTTCTTTTACAATATAAATGACTAAAAAAAATGTTTTTAAATTCACTGTAAAGACTATTTTTCAAGTGACGTCATGTTTAATATGACTAAGCTTTTCTGTTCATGTCAGAATTATTACATTAATTTCTATTGCTACATAAATAGAAGACATAACAGAGTGAAGGGACATTTTTTGAAAGTTTTTATTACTTTCTTCAAACTCACAAGTTCACATATATACTGAGCAAAAATATAAACACCCATGTCCAATATTGTTGCCATGTGGAGTTATGTACTGTAAATGAACATTTGCTAACATTTTCCTGTACAAAAATAATATTTCTCTTGATTTGTGAATAATTTTTAATCCAATGTGCCATCAGTGAGCTTTACTCAGTGGATGGATGGGGCATGTCCAGTGGGTGGTCAGACAAAATGAACAACAACTGGACAATCCTTGGACTGGGGACAATAAAAGGCCCCAAAATGTCAAATTTGGTCACAAGTCATTTTGCCTCAGATGTCACTAGTTATGTAGGAGTGTGCCATCAGCATATTGGACTCAGGGATGTCCAGCAGAGCAGTAGCTCCAAGGCTCAATGTCCATTATCGGACTACAGGCGTTTGTTTCCAACAGACCGGCACTACTGCACATCAACCTCATCTTCACTGGCCATTAGTGACCACTCCAACACAAGATCGCCCTATCTGCAGAATCAGCTAAGACCAGAGACACACACAGCTGATGAGTGTGTGTGGTCTATTGGTCAGGAGAGCAGAGAGGTGGAGTAAGCCAGCTGAGACTGCAAATTGGTTCATACTACTACTACTCATCATCCAGAGGGGGGGAAGGGGATTTTTCTATGTTAATTTCAGTTAGGTTTTTGTGTATGTTCCCCTTGGTGTTTTGTATGTGGCCTGATCAGCCAGTATTTAGGTTTCCCCTTGTGTTTTTGTTTGTTAGGTCTGTTTGTTTGAGTTAGTCTGAGTTGATGTTTGTTACTTTAACCTCTTTTATGGGTTAAAAGAGGTTAAATTTTTAATAGAAAAAATTATAGAAAAACTTTTTGTCATTTTTTCTATTATTTACCCAAGTTTTATTTGGGTTAAATAAAAAACAATTATTTTGGACTTTAAACATGGGCCTGACTGTTCCTCAACTGCTCGGTCCATCACACACCTTAGACTGTCCATAACCTCCTAGGAGAAGCCAACTAGGTCAAAATCAAATTCCCCAACCTGACCCCTATCATGTTCAAAGGACTCTCAATCCACTACAAATGGTCAGACCATGATGTTATTAATGCCAATATGAAGATTGACAATTAATGAAAATATACTTTGAATTTCTCTATATGTTACATAACCCAAATGTTCATAAAACTCTTGTATTCAACATGAGGCATTTATACTTTTGTTAAGTGTATTTACATAGCATTAGGCAGCTTTTCGTTTAACTCCTAAGATTTGAGTCAAGTGTTTTGGGTTTCCTTCCTCAATCTTCTGGTAAGAGTTTGATAGAACTTTGGCCCATTACTCCTGATAGAAGATTCATAGATCTCGTTGCTTGCAAGACTCCATTTATCTCTGCACAGAAATATTTTAAAGTACTGATATTCCGTCACAGAATAGTAAATATATTTCCCTACTAACTGTTTTAAAATCATCTTATTTTTGTGGGTTTTTCCCTTAGAATGCCTTTTGAATTGCACATACAAACCGTAACACTATGATTTTACACTTATAACTAAAATTAACAGCAACGTTATGTATTTAAAGACGTACAAGTTAATTAAAATGCTACTTCACAAATTATTGCCACTGAACCTTACATTCAAGGTATCATACCTGTATATGTGACTGAATAAACATAACAAAGATAAAATACACTTCAGCTTTACAAGTGAACAAATTATTTGTACAGAATCAGGTGTTGGCAAATGAATCCGATCCACTACTGCTGGTGTTTGAGTTTCCAACCCGTGAAACATTGTAACCATCTGGAACATAAAAAATAAATTGTAAGGAAAGTGGTTTTAAAGTAGCAAAAAAGAAAGAGAAAGTAAAATGACTTACTCCCTCCTCTGCGACGTCGACCAAAAATGCTACTCAGAGCTGAAGTTCCACCACTGGTGCTCTAAAATAACAAATGTGTTAAAAAAAAGCAAGCAATTACAGTAAAAAGTTAATATTTGAATTTCATTTGATGATGCAACACATTATCTGTTGATTTAATGCCAGGTCAAGTTGATTGTTTGCAACATTTTTGCAGTGCTTTGGCAAATTACAACTTACTCTTGTTCGATTGGAGGTCGTGCTTAGAGCTGGTATTTTTCTTAAAATTAGGGAACGGATCTACAAACAGACAAACATGTTAGAGATAAATCCAGTACAAACAGTATTACAAAATATGCATTTCTAACACTTCAATCAAAAATTTTAATTGTGTAATATTTGTTTCCTTTTTAAAATAGCTAACTATTATACAGACTACTATTAGATTCTTGGCAAGCTATCCAAAAGGTGAAGGCATATTTTTGATAGAGTTAGGTAAAACAAAAGAATAAAGTTTTATTATTATTATAACTAGTATAACTTTGTATTAGCTAGTCTATTAAAGAAAGCATACCTTGGAATCAAACAGAGTCCCAAACACCAAAATAAAGAAACCCTGTAGAGAGTGAAACATTTGTTAAAAAAAATATTAAAATGGAAGTTTTAAACTTGTATCCAACTCAAACACAAATGCAAGTACCTGTAATGAGTTGAAGAAAGCAAAAGCAACATGGATCCCTCCATTTGTTGGATCCAACATGGTTCCAATTCCCAAACACCAGGTCAGTCCGAATAACGGAGACAGTATAGCCACACATCTTAGAATGACTACCAAGGCGTGTTTCTCATCTACCTGGTTTGTGTTTCTTCTTCTCAGCATCTTGTACAAAACCACCAGAATGACCAAAATATTGAACAAAACTATGGCCAAAGCAGGGATCACTAAGGCCAGGAGGGCCTTGGTCTTTGTCCAGTTTAGCCAACAAGCTTGATCTTCCCTTACATATCCACCCACAGGTGCAGTGGCAGCTACTGTAGTAACAGCAATGATCAGAGGGCAAACATATCCCACCGTCAAGCCAATGGCGAACATGGTCCATTTGGACATTTGGGAGAAGACCATGACTGACCGGTATAAGAGCAACAGGCTTGAGTCGAGCATCCAAAAGAACATGGCGAGATAGAAAAAGTGCATGAAAAAGGTTGCTGCACTGCATGGCCCAACTGGAACTGTATAGTCCTCGCCTGGGTTTTCTTTGGGGTTCTTTGAAATAGCAGCCCCAATGATGAAACAGATGTCAGCAATCAGCAAGGACAGGGCTGTGTTAACAATGGCAACATGGCGCATAAAGGCAGTGCTATTTTTGGTAAGGGGTCGCCATACAATTCCTTCAATAATGAGACAGATAACTAAGCTGACCATTGATATTCCAACTCCGATATATGTAATTATATCCAGTAATAATCCTAGTTTTTTAGGAATGCCAGTTGACATCAGAATTGAGAACGATGTGAGATGGTTGCAGGTGCAGGTCACGGTATCGTTTATATCAGAAACAAACTCACAGCCCTTGTCATCCCAGGCACCAAGATTATCTAAGAGAGTAAAATTCCAGAAGACGCACTGAGGGTTCAGTTCCAGGGTGGTATTGAGCTTGTTGTAGCTTAAGCTGACATTGTGAACTGTTTCATTTATTTTGACAAGCAGAACAGCAGCATTGATGACATTCTCGGGGTAAGTTTCATTGCTGGTTTCATTAAAAAGGCTGAAGTTAAATGCTGAGGTCCGTGGTGGCATAACGTTATTCAAGGAGGAGAAAAGAATGGTGGTGATAAATGTATTGTCAAAACCTGTTTCTGGAATTTCTATGGTAACCGTGGAGTTCCGTTCATCTTTGAACGAGTCTGTAAATGTGGTTCTCTTGAGCTGAATCCGTTGAGTAGTTATTGTAAATGAACCATTCAGTCTCTCTGAAAGTGTCTCCATTGAAAACAGCAATAGTGAGCTGGAATTTTGGTTTTCACCTGTATTCAGAAAGCTCCAAGATTCCTTTGCATTGTCACTAATGAGGACATCAACAATGTTCAATACATCCTGTAGATGAAGAGATATGTTATAAAAATCCACAACATTCTCAAACCTTGGCTACAAAGTTGTTATATATAGAATGAAGCATATTCACTGTACCTGCATGACGCCTTCTTCTACATTGTTTGAAACTTGTGCAATGGTATTTAATATATTGACAATGGCAGAGATTGTTGCAGGTGATTGAGTGACTTGTTGTTGTTTCTCGTTGACAGCTTTAGTTAAATTCCCTGTAAATTCTGGAACTTCTTCATTTTTCAGATCCTGAATAAATGTAAGGAGAATAAAAACAAAAACTGCATAAATATGTAAAAATTTAGGGGGGAAATTAACTGTTCAGTGCCTGGAAAAGAGGTTACTGTTAGGTCCATCTGACCAAGCTGACAAGGATGGGGAAAAGAGACTTGACTTTCTCCCACTTCAGATTTAAAAAGGCAAAGAGGTTCCATGTGAATGCTGAGAACATTGATTCTACCGTCTAAAGTCAAAAGGTCACATTTTTTTGGCTTTGAGTTGCAAAAAGAAAGACTTTCACTGTTGTCTGTACTCAAGTGCCACAGCAATGTGAGCAAAGAGGGAATCACCTGGAAAGGTCTGGTTAGGAGGAACAACTAGTTTGGTTGTTGGACTTTCTTCCTAAGCATAGGTTATTGTTAATAAGTTTTATAGAAATGTATGTGGTACCAGACTGAAAGACAGGAATCGATTTAGTAATCAGGTCATCAGACCTGATTTTTCCTATGAACATAGAGGCAGATGTGTGAACTGAGAGGAGAAACCAGGAACCACAGTAAGCTGCTTTGTATTACTGGTAAACCCAATTGAGTTATAAAGAGAGCTGGAAACGTTTGACGGATTATAGGTGAGACGTGAGCACAGCAGCTGGGGTCAACGCTCCACTAACATTTGGAGTGACACTTAGCATTGAAAAACCTTGAGGTTCTGGTTCACATCACACCAAGTTGGTATTATGTAGTTCTGCTGTTTTGTACTGTTGGGACAAAACTGCAGCTCCGTCAGAAAGCTGACCACAGCGTTTGTCTTTTTTATTGAAGTCAGTTTTTCAAAGCGATGAACTGCTAGCAGAGCTGCTAAATCACACCAGTGAGCTACAAAACTTAACAGGCATTTTTGGCTCTGCTTATGATTAAACTCAGAATTGTTCATCCAGACTGAGGAGCTTTTTGATAGCAGACAGCATGTTCACCTGCCCACAACTAAACTATACGAGTCATGTTGTTTGGGGTTTCCAGTGAGGTAATCACAAGCCAATCAACGAATGCAGTCAGCTGTCAATCAAATGGCTTCTGTATAGTACGTAGCTGGATGGGGCTAGTACTACCCCTGAAGTAGGTATGAAAAACTGAGAACAGCCACATAGAGCAGCGCCAGATCTGCTAATGGAGATAAATGTGACTGGGGTGGATTGAGGCAGAACCAGTTGGAGGTCCTCCAGTGGGAAACCTCCTGGAACTGGGTCAAGTTCAGGTCCTCCACTGCAAGTCATAAAATCAGACTGAAATGAAGATAATCTCTTGAGTTGTTTATGCTTCTGCTATGTTTTTGTGTACATGCAAAAACACACACATGCATGCACTCAGCTTAGACAAAGACAACTGTCTGGTCGTAACTGGTCTGAGCTTAGACTTAAAATTATAACTTCATAAGGTCTACAAAAACATGTACATATTGCAAAAATGGGACAAGCATTATCCCTGAAGTAATGCTTCATAGGTATCATTCATATGACGATACCTCAACACACAGGTATCGTCATATGAAGTATTATAGTCTGATTTCATGTTTTGTATACACACACGCACGCATGCGCCCAGCCACGCACACACCCACACACACACACATTTGTCTCCTGTCTTTGCAGAGACTTTCCATTGACTTCCATTCATTCCTACAGCCGAACCCCAACCACAACTCAATTCACACCTTGGACCTAAACTTTACCCCTAGCCCAGAGGTTCCCAAACTGTGGGGCGTGCCGTGCCATTGCTTCAGCCAAGCAGAACTTTATGGTCAGCCAGTAAATATCTGCTGAAGGGGCTTCCATTAGTCCTTTTCAGCGGCAGGCCCAACAGCCTAGCATAGTCTTCTGAGTTGCAAGCCATTCTCTGATCTGTTCTTTCAAGGTCAGACAAAACCCATGCCTTTAAACAGGTTTTCGAAGTTTGATCACTTTTAACATTGTTGTATTTTTTAGTTTTTTATGAGCACTGTTTCTGTTTCATTGTGTTCTGTTATTTGTTTTTACTCTGGAAAGCATCTAGGTCAATATGCATGAATATATGAGGTCTCCACATACTGTAAATGTAAATGAAACATAGACATGATTCTAAGCCATCACTAGATTCTGCGATCCACAACATTTGGAAAATTGAAACTACCTACCACTGACCCAGTTAGCAAATATTTGATTATGGTTATAATGCAGGTGTTTTTCACAGGTTTCCAGCTTCCTGAAGCCAAACAAACAGCAGTCTTGGTTCCCGTTTGTCCTTCTTCACAGTTTCCTTCCTTTATGTCATTTTCTCTTCCTTCTCCATACTCAGCATCCTTACAGATAATAGCTAAAAAAAACAACATGTAAGTCAAAACTTTAATATAACAGCAGGAATTTAACAGCCTTTCACTCTTTGCTCTTACACCCGAGAAAAACCGTCAGAAGTGTTTCTTCTTTATAACGCGCCAGATTGTCAACTTGGCAGGTGAATGTTGCTTTCTGTTCTTGAGTGCAGCTTTGCATTGGATATTGATAAGTGATGCAGTTCAGGGTTGAACCTGCAAACATTTAGAATTGTGTCAAACATTATTAAGATAGTCCAAAGCTTCTGAGTATTTGGAATTTGTGTATTTCATCATTTACTGCATACCTGATTGTAATGGTGTATTTCCTGAATACCACTTGAGTGTGAAAGGGGACTGGACACAACACTGAAGTGGTACACTCTTCCCTTGGTCACATTTAGCAAGAACTGTACGACTGACACTGATAACGGGAGCAGATCTGATGTTACTTGGCAACACATCCCCTTTCTGATGGACAATAATATCACTTCGGGTTGATGTGCATTCATAAGTCCCTAAAATGAAGGAAATCATAATTAGTAATTACATGCATGAACCAAAAGTCTTATATAAACTGAAAGTTTATTGTAAGTAAAAGTCAGATTTATTAGAGCCATAAAAGGAGACAAATGTTGGTGTCTTATTGAACTCAGTTTTGATTATAACTGTAAATTGCACCCTAACAACAACGAATAACTGACTATTCTTGCAAAATAATATCACTGATTATGAATTTTTACAAGAATGTTGTGGTATGCCTGAAATTCCTTAATTTACTTGTAGCAACAATTAATTATGCAGTGTTGCTCTTCCTGTCTCTTCATGAGGTCGTAAGTGAGACAAGTTAAAACTTTAAAATAACTAATTAAATACAGCCATGTTGCAGTGTAACAGTGTTCCTGTCTCATAGATAAATATGGCAAATATTTCTATTTTTGCACAGTTGTAGGTGATGCATCACTTTGTTTAAATGTTTTTTTCAGTTCTCACATTCAGATGAATTTGTTGTACACACTTACAAACCTACACATGTTGGAAATTAGAAAATGTGATCAAGTATTTTTAATCTATTGAATGAATTAAAATATATGTGAAGAAATAAAGAACCACATGCAAGGTTAAGTTATTAACTTGCCTAAATGCCATACTGCAATATTTAAAATGTACAAGAACTTTTCACTTATTGCTTTATAAAATAAAGTTGGCTTTAACTTACCTGCATCAGAAGGAATGACTTGGGCAATAACCAGTGTGAATGGATTTATAGAAGAAATTGTATGTCTCCGTGATGATGAAAGTTCCAACCCTTTAAATTTCCATTTAACACTAAACCCGTCTACCAAATTAAAACCAGGGGGGGCACATGTCAGTGTCATGGTTTCATCACTATAGATGACCTCAGGGCTTAAGGTCAATGGTGTGTCACCTACAGAGAGAGTCAAATACAGCTGAAACCAGGTATTTACATAAAATTATTTCTGTTTTCTCATGCCAGAAAACTTAGTGAGAACATTTTTGTAACTTTCCTTGAATTCAAAAGTTTACATATATACTATACATACTATTTTCTAAACTACATGACTTGGGTCAAACCTTTTGGGGTTTCTTGTTAAATACAGAATGAAGAAAGAAGGGGGCACTCACTTTGGGCTTCTGGAACGTTTACATCCAGAACTGGAGCAATTTCCCTTTCAATGGCGGTAATGAGATTATCATTTGCTCCAGCAATCTGAGTGTTATTATATTTAAATGTCCTGATAGTAAAGTCCACAAAAACACTTCCTTGTCTGTAAAACACATGAAACCCAAAACTATGATCAGACTAACATGTTCAGACCAACACATTTTACTTTAGACAACTGTTAAAACTAATCACCTGATGTTAGTCACAAAAGCAGCAATGACTCCATTTTTGATGTTATACTGTTGTGAAAGCTGTGGAAATAGATGTGGGTGAAATTATAAGCATCAAAACACAAACAGCTGAATATCTGAAATTATATTGAGAAAAGAATGTACTTACTAGTCCATTAAATTGTCCTTCAAGTTTTTTGTATTTAGAACTGCTCTTATTATTATAGTCTTGTAAAAAATCCTTATTTAATCTGATTGACCTTTTAATATCAGTTGCTGTTTGTGGAAAACGGAAAGTAACAAGTAACTTTTTTGGGCATCATAGAAACATGAGCATCCATACAAAACACACATGGTAAAGAGTATTTACTAGAAAGACACAAAGCAGTCTCAGGTCTAGGAAGAAAAACTGTCAACTTTGATAATTATTAATAAAATAATAAAAAATACATATTTGGTTTCTAGCTGAATGCAATTTAGTAAAAACAAACAAAAAAACACCACGTCATGGATAAAAATATAAAAATAGAACAAGTCAACATCATTTTGTTTAAAGATAAAGACAGAGAATATTTTACACAGAAATAATTGATCTTTTGGTATTTATGTGGACAAGATTTTTAATTATTTATAAATGTATCATAATTTATAAATATTTATAAAGAATCATTTATAATTATTTATTCAATTATTTTAAAGCATTAGCAAGTCAGCTCTCCATGACTATAAAAAATGCCTTTCCAGGAAATTCCTCGGCTAAATAATTGAAGAATAAGCAGAATTTGTCACAGCAATGTTACCTGTTGGTGTGGGTGAAGGAGGTAAGGTGACATTGGTGGTCAAGACAGTAGATGAAGCAACTGTCATAACAGTGACATTGGTATCAGCTGTGGGGGCTTTGGTAGTAATATTGGTCAAGTTCAGGGTAGTATTTGTACTGAATATAGCAGTTGTACTGGGCTGAGCAGAAATACTTTGTGTTTTTGTGATGCCAGTAGTCATGTTTGTTGCACTCGTAGGGAGAAATGGGGTAGTTGTTGTCTGGTGTGTGGTGGGAACGGTGGTGGTATGATTTGTGATAAGGATAGTAGTAGTGGGGATGGTAGTAATTGTAGTACTGTTTGTTGTCGGGAGAACAGTTGACGGGACTGGGGTAGTTGGAGTCATTGTTATGTTTTGTGGCGTCACACTTGTTCCTGAAAAGGAGAAAATTAAGACAAAAATATGTAGCAGTGTTTCTCAAACTTCTCAGGCCTAAAAACCCATTTAACAAACACTCCTAGACCACCTAACTCGAATAACACAACATATTAATGTGTACAACCTGAAATAAAAATATTAGTCTCTTAACTCAGTCTTTCTTAAACTGTGGGCTCCAGCTCAGTGGTGGGCCGCAGACGCCCCCTAGTTGTCCACGAGGTACTGCATATAAAGGACAATTTACCATAAAGTTTACCGTCTGATTACATAGTCCTGGTGCAGTGGCGCAAAAAGTGGGTATGCAGCGTATGCAAGGCACAGGGCGCCCCAGAGGGGCCGCCAAAACACCGTCTGGAGGGGGCAACGCGCCGATGGACGTTTTCCCACACACCTCAGCACGCCTTACGCTCCTTCACCTCGCACACATAACGAGGTAAATGTAGTGAGTTTTACCCTTCACGTATTGTCGCCTGGGGGGGGGGTCGCTCCTTCACCCTGATGTTCCTTCCCTCCTGTGGGGGGGCGGGGGGGGACGGATTTATGTTTTCGCATCCACCTGAATAATGTGTAGTTGCGCCACTGTCCTGGTGTTTTCTTTCCACCAGTATCTTCAATTTTTCTTTTGAGTGACCTGGTTTTAAGTCACTTACCCCATTATTATTTTTAAAATAGTCGCTTACATGCTTACACCCCCTAGTGGTCCACCTTGTGGACCACAAGGTGGACCCCCTAGTGGTCCACCTTGTGGACCACTAGGGGGTGCCCGCAAACCACCAGTGGTCCGGAAACTACAGCATGAGAAAGACTAATACATGGCATAACCTCAAATGTTAGAGCCGATCCTGAGAATTCAAGCTACTTTAAGGGGTTCTGACAAAACAGTGGACCTTGTCAGACTTAAACAAGCACACATTACTGGCCCCTCCTCCTTGATCTCTGCTGCACTGTAGCCCTCCATAGCTCCTTCCCCACAATGGGGCAAAAAGTGGGTATGAAGCGCATGCAACGCATAGGGGCGCAGCACCAGAGAGGGCGCCAAAACCCCGTCTGGAGGGGGCGGCGTGCCGCTGATGTTTTCCCAAACACTTCAGGGCGCCTTACGCTCCTTCACCTCGCGCACATAACGAGCCATCTTGAGCCTGAATGACTGCATGCCCTCTGTGTTGGGAGGGCGTAAGCAGCATACATGAGCGTAATTGACAACCAGGGCTGGCCCAAGGCTCCCTGGGCCCTAAGCAAAATTTGGTTTTGGGGCCCTCTATTTATGTTAATGTGAATTGCTGGGGTCACCAAGGAGATGATTAGATCATTCACACACCAACTATAAACTCACTGCATCCTCACTGTTACATTGTATGCTATATGTGTGTAGCATAATGGTAGTAAAAGAAGTCAACAAACTAATATGCACTGGATCTAAGATGGAATAAAAGTCCTTTACCAAATACAACTGTTGTTGTGTTCGGCAATGTTGTTCCAGCTGTTGTATTCGGCAACGTTGTTCCGGCTGTTGTATTCAGCAACGTTGGTCCGGCTGTTGTATTCGGCAACGTTGGTCCGGCTGTTGTATATGTCAACGTTGTTCCAGCTGTTGTATTCGGCAAGTTTGTTCTGTCAGTTGTTGTATTCGGCAACATTGTTCCGGCTGTTGTTGTATTCAGCAATGTTGTTCCAGCTGTTGTATTTGGCAACGTTGGTCCGGCTGTTGTATTCGGCAACGTTGTTCCGGCTGCTGTTGTATTCGGCAACATTGTTCCAGCTGTTGTATATGTCAACGTTGTTCCAGCTGTTGTATTCTGCAAGTTTGTTCTGTCTGTTGTTGTATTTGGCAACGTTGGTTCGGCTGTTGTTGTATTTGGCAACGTTGGTTCGGCTGTTGTTGTATTCGGCAACGTTGTTCCAGTTGTTGTATTCGGCAATGTTGTTCCTGCTGTTGTATTCAGCAACATTATTCCGGCTGTTGTTGTATTCAGCAACGTTGTTCCAGCTGTTGTATTTGGCAACGTTGGTCCGGCTGTTGTATTCGGCAACGTGGTTCTGGCTGCTTTATTCAGCAATGTTGTTCCTGCTGTTGTTGTATTCGGCATCGTTGTTCCAGCTGTTGTATTTGGCAACGTTGGTCCGGCTGTTGTTGTATTCGGCAACGTTGTTCCTGCTGTTGTTGTATTCGGCAACGTTGTTCCTGCTGTTGTTGGATTCGGCAACGTTGTTCCAGCTGTTGTTGGATTCGGCAACGTTGTTCCAGCTGTTGTTGTATTCGGCAACGTTGTTCCAGCTGTTGTTGTATTCGGCAACGTTGTTCCGGCTGCTGTTGTATTCGGCAACATTGTTCCAGCTGTTGTAGTATTTGGCAACGTTGTTCCAGCTGTTGTAGTATTCGGCAATGTTGTTCCGGCTGCTGTTGTATTCGGCAACGTTGTTGCAGCTGTTGTAGTATTTGGCAACGTTGTTCCAGCTGTTGTAGTATTCGGCAATGTTGGTCTGGCTGTTGTTGTATTCGGCAACGTTGTTCCTGCTGTTGTTTTTGGCAACGTTCCTGCTGTTGTTGTATTCGTCATCGTTGTTCCAGCTGTTGTATTCGACAACGTTGTTCCGACTGTTGTTGTATTCGTCAACGTTGTTCCGGCTGCTGTTGTATTTGGCAACATTGTTGCAGCTGTTGTAGTATTTGGCAACGTTGTTCCAGCTGTTGTAGTATTCGGCAATGCTGGTCTGGCTGTTGTTGAATTCGGCAACGTTGTTCCTGCTGTTGTATTCGACAACGTTGTTCCTGCTGTTGTTGTATTCGGCATCGTTGTTCCAGCTGTTGTATTCGACAACGTTGTTCCGGCTGCTGTTGAATTTGGCAACATTGTTCCAGCTGTTGTAGTATTTGGCAACGTTGTTCCAGCTGTTGTAGTATTCGGCATTGTTGTTCCATCTGTTGTATTCGGCAACGTTGTACCTGCTGTTGTTGTTTTTGGCAATGTTGTTCCGGCTGCTGTTGTATTCGGCAACGTTGTTGCAGCTGTTGTAGTATTCGGCAACATTGTTCCTGCTGTTGTTGTTTTTGGCAATGTTCCGGCTGCTGTTCTATTCAGCAACATTGTTCCAGCTGTTGTAGTATTTGGCAACATTGTTCCAGCTGTTGTAGTATTCGGCAACGTTGTTCCTGCTGTTGTTTTTGGCAACGTTGTTCCTGCTGTTGTTGTATTCGGCATCATTGTTCCAGCTGTTGTATTTGGCAACGTTGGTTCGGCTGTTGTTGTATTTGGCAACGTTGTTCCGGCTGTTGTTGTATTTGGCAACGTTGTTCCGGCTGTTGTTATATTCGGCAACGTTGTTCCAGCTGTTGTAGTATTCGGCAATGTTGGTCCGGCTGTTGTTGTATTCGGCAACGTTGTTCCTGCTGTTGTTGTATTCAGCAACGTTGTTCCAGCTGTTGTTGTGTTCGTCAGTGTTGTTCCAGCTGCCGTATGTTGAATATAAAAAAAATATTTTAATGTAAATGTTTTTGCTTCAATAGAATTTCGCAGACTATATATGCAAAAAAAAGACATTCCTCGGTTTAATTTGTGATGATTGGTAATGCATCTCTCAGCTTTGCATTTGGAACAAATAATGGACTGAATTATTAATGTATTTGTTTATAACAGACAGAAGGAGTTCAGTTGAGATTCCCATTGTCAATAAAGTGTAGCTCAAATAATTTTAAGATATATCTGGAGTCATTATTATTGCTACAAAAATAGATACATTAGAGATATTGGTCAACTTGATGGTTTTGCTAAATAACTCCTCAAAAATGAATACTAATACTGCTTAAATGTGATTGTTTATAATAATAATAATAATAATAATAATAATAATAATAATAACAATAATAATAACAGTAGTAATACATTGCAATTATTATTTTACTATCATTAGTAATCTTGATTTTATTATTATTATTATTATTATTATTATTATTATTATATTAATATTACTGAAATATACATAAAAAAATTATTTCAGTTGAAAAACTTACTCTGCAAACTGCATATTTCTATATCTGTCAAAAATATTTTCTTGTTGGAACATTTACACAACAAAGAATATATCAGTACTATGTTATATGAAATTAGTTAAAATAGACAGTATCCAATAGTTTTCTATTAGTTCTAACACAGGTTAAAAACAATATTGTGGAAGGAAGAGTATAGTATTTCTCACCAGTTGTTGGTGATTGTGTCGGGCAGGAACCAAGATCTGTTGAAAAATATATTTTATTTATCTAGTAAAGCTGGTCAAATAAGGATTAAATAACCGAGTAAAATAAAACTTGCTACTCCCACCTGACTGAAGCTGGCAGTAAGTATTATTTGGAGGGAGTGCATTGATGCATCCACAGGTGTTCATAATGCTGCTGCATTGGCCGTAAATGGAGCACATGTCACAAGGCCAGCCATACTGATCCTCACATCTGCACTGGTAGCTGGTATTGTAGGGGGAGCACACTGAAAACGAGACAAGCTGTTTATTTTAGGTTTTTAATAAAACATCCAATGTAATATCTCCATATTGCTAAAGGTACAGTTATTACCTGTAGAGATGTTAATATGAGAGATCAGTAGATGGCCACTGAAGCCGATAGGGGAGGTGATGTTTCTCAACTCTTCTACAGCTCTAACGTCTGTGGTTTTCAACTCAAAAGAAAGCAGGTATTGACGGATCTCTGGTGAGGTTGTGTCAGCTGAAAATAATAACGTAGAGAATTTCCATATTTTTCAAGCTCACATGGTCCTGTGGGTTAACCTCACACAGTATGGTTTAAGACTTACTTGTTGGTACCACCGTTGTTGATGTTCGTGGGCATGCTGTAAAGTCTGAACAGATAAAAAGAGACAGAAGTCAACATATTATCAAAAGTTAAAGTTATCCCGAGTATGGTATGAGTTATTTTTTGTACAGTTGTAGAGTAACAAATAGATTTATATCTATGCACTATTGTGCTCACATTCCACAACTGTAGCATGCTTTTGAATTGGATTTTAAAATATTTCAGATATATTTCCAAACTCACAAAGATCGTTTAAATATTGCAAAAATAGCAAAAAAGGAGGTAAAATATACATCTCTCTTTCTTTATTTCTTTCTGTTTTTTTTTTTATCAGGTACACTTTTTTCTGTTCGAGTACAAATTGTCCTCTTGAGGCGATCTCAAATTCAAGCCAAAAGCAAATAACTGTCATACATTTTTCAAATCAGCAGATGGCAGTGCTTTTACTGTTTTGTGTGGTGGTAAACCTGCTAAGAAACTGCTTCAAAGATATTCAACTTTGTCAAAAATTGCCACATTCATAATCAATGTATAATCATCAGTGTTTAATTTATAAGTTGAAAACCAAACCAATATGTTTTTAAAGAAGGAAATGAGAATGGATCAATATCCAATCAATTGTTTTTGAAAAGGAACAAACTTGAAGTTAGAAGTGTTCGAATCAGATTTAAAGCCTCCAACTCTTTCAGTGACATTAAATTAATTTCCGTTTTTATTATGATGTATCAGTTTGGCAGTTTTTCAGATCCCAATGTTGAACGTTCTGAAGGGGTTCTTGTTCAGAAGACTGGACAACGGGCGACAGCGTCACAGATAAAGAAAACAGACTCTGCAGTCTATGTACAGGGGACATACATTCCAGGCTCCTAAAAAGTTTTGAGTTTTCAAGGCCTCTTCAAAGTTGCATTGTCAGCTGGGACAAGATTTGTGGCAGAGCTGTCAAGAATCCTGCTCCTCACCACTTCTAGGGAAGCTTAGAGTAGGGCGCTGTAAATAATGCTCTGTTGGGTTGTCACAGCTTGGATGAAGGAGGAACAGTGTGGCTTTCTTCCTGGCCAGACCTATACCTCACCCTCGAATCACTTAGATGTTAGTCAAAGGGTTCATGAGGACACGGGTGTCCTCATAACAGTTAAGTAACTGAGTTGTTTTGTTGGGGATGCTCCTACATGGTAGGGGGCTTAATTTTCAGGACCATCAAGTATTCCAGGGTTTCCCCCAGTGTATTATAGGCATGGCGGGTGCCATACCAAGCTACCCCTGCCACCAGGCCTAGTGTTTCAGCTGTTTGGGATTCCCCTTGGTAATTTCCCCTCAGAAAGCAGGCGGTTGATGCGCACTTTCTGAGGGGAAAAGCGCTCAAAAAGCGCTATTCTCCCCCCCCCCTCCCCCCCGCCTTTCTGAGGGGGGTGTGGGGGGAGCTTGCGTTGAGTTCTCCCCCTCCCCCCCCAGACCGCCAGTCTAAGCCGGTTTTCTGGGGGAAACCCTGTATTCCAACATAAAAAGAGCTTTTAAAGAGCTGTTTGTGTCTGGATTCTTGGGTCAAAGACAACCATATTTCCAGTCCAGTTTTATACTATCTAACGGACTTCAAATTTTCCAACTTGTTTTGAGGTGTTTTTTGGATGGAGAAAAGGTGGTTAAAGAAAGTGATTTATCATGTTCAACACAGAGCTCAACGGAAAAACAAACTCTTGATTTATCAGTTTATGTTTTGAGCGTAACCTACAGTAATCAGGTATGGATTATGACAGAACAACCTGGTTAAAAGCAGGAAAACAAGTTTCCTGTACAGCACAACTGAACTTTGAGATAAGCCCAAGTTCAGTCCTGCAACATCTAAATGCATCGATGCTTCAACAGACCTGAAACAAAGAAAGGCTTTCATGACCATGCCTTTGCAAAACATGCTTATATGATTATTTATCCTTTTGATTCACATGTGTGTTAGTAAACAAGCATCCGAAGGCCAAGCATAGGAACACTAGACCTGGAGTTACATACAACTGCATTAGGGTTTCAGGCACATTTGGCTGGAAGACATCCCTGAACTTGTTGGAGGCCTCATCTAGTAATTCTTAAAAAATATGCATCAGTGTATCACTGGGTAAAATGAGGAATACGTTTTTCTAATGGACTGGTTGATCCAACCTAGTTTAAGCAGAAAACAGTAGATGAATAAATGTATGGTAGATAAGACCAACTTAATAGCACAAGTGCACATTTGAATGTTCATGTGGATTGATCATAAAAAATAATGTGAAATCTAACAATTGGTTGTGTTTAGTAAAGAGGTTTATTGTGTTAATGTAGTGTAAAAGGCTTAAGGAAAAGCAATTGAACAGATCTGACTAACAAACTGGTTGTTCAGGAATAAGGGCATGACAAGGCAGGGTGATGGAATGTCACACACTTCATTACCGGCAAACAGTGCTGTCATTATTGCTAATACTTCAGTGTGTTGAAAAAGTTTTCCAGTCATTCGGACAGAGGAATTCCTACATTCTAGAACAGATGCCAGGGCAATTGAGGAGAAGCTCCTGTGGCTTAACTTCAAGCACTTGTTTGTTTGTAGATAGGCACAGTAACAATGCCCCATATTTATGAAGAGCAAGACCACAGAGAATTAAAGTATATCAAACTCATCTCAAAACATTTTTTTCAAAAATGATTAAAGTGATTAAATTTATGAGGAAAAAATAAAAAAGGTAAAGATATGTTTAGGAACTGATATACAGAAAATGTTAATCGGATTAAGTAAATATAGACCCTGAAACCTGGTGGAATAAACAATGATGACAGAAGACTGGTGGACCTGTCACATGATCCATGTTACACACTGAACACATGACCAACAATTTAAAAGCTCACACTAATGGAATTCATAACACAGGGAATAGTAAAATCTCACTGTGTTGGGAATGGAGGTATTAACGTGACAAATATGATGTAAAGAATATGAGTATAAATATACACAAACAGTGAACACTGAAATTAAAAAAAAATTAGAGAAGGACTCACTGTATTGATCCTCAGCCTGGCAGTACTGTCCATCAGCAGGAATGCCACTGATGCATCCACATGTGTCACCAGTGATGTTGTCACATGATCCATATGTTACACACTGGTCACATGGCCAACGATACTGATCCTCACATCTGCACTGGTAATCACCGCTGATTGGAGAGCAAACTGCAGACAAAACAAATGTAATATGTGATCTGTTCCACAACATGCAGCACTTTGTTTTACTGAAATTGGTGAGAATGTTCAAGCCTCAGAATCCACTGAAAACTGTTTAGTCCAACCTGTAGTAATGTTAACGTCAGAGATTCGTAAGTTCCTGTTGATGCTGATGGTGTTGTTGATGCTCCTCAGCTTTTCTACAGCTGTAACATCTGTGGAGTTCAGCTCAATGGAAAGCAGGTATTGAAGGAAGACTGGTGGACCTGTAGAAGCACAAATGAAAGAGGAAATGAATGAGAAAAAGGATGAATACCAATGTAACCCTTTCAAATATGTACTGTTGAGTGACTGATCAACATGAACCATGCTTTCAGTCTTACTTGTTGGTTGAGGAGTTGTCGTGGTGATTGGACATGCTGTAAAGTCTGTAAAGATGAAGACAGAATAGGAGTAAGTGCTTGACACAAATCCATTCTCTGACATTCCAGAGGAAAATGGTTTTGCTCTCACTCTCAGTTAGCTCCAGTAGAACAAGGCCTCCCATCAATAACCTGAGTTTCAACAATCCAGGTTATACATTTTAGGCGAAAGACACCCAATGTCAGAATTCCAATTTAAAAACCACCAGGTATCTGATCAAACCAATGGTCAAAATCCAATATGGCTGCCACAAACAACGACTGCAAGAATTGCCATTATGGTTTTTTTGGCACTAGTTGTTGTATCTATGCCATTTAATTAGTCAAAGATGTATATATAACTGTGCAAATTTTATGTACAATCAGAAAAAAACACTGCCATTAGCTTAAATTACTACTTCTAGTAAAATTGTTACTATGGTTAGTAGCCTGTTTTCCATCAGGCCTTTAAGCAAGGTGTTTAATTAGTTGAAGCCTATCCTTTTGTAATACATGTATTTTTATTATCCAATAGTATTGCAAAACTTTAATAACAGGTGGCGCTGTTTTTAGATGTATGTGCTTATCTAACCGAGAAATTTAAGAGGTACTGATGCAGAAATGTAGTTTGATTTGGCATTAAGTAATTGTACACCAAACAGCTATAGATGCATTAAGTTATTGTACACTGAGGAACTAAAAATGCTCATTCACTAAGAAAAATCAAGTGACACCGAATAGTATTTATCAAGAGCTCAAATGCATATTAGAAGTTAAAGTTTCAATAAGTTTGATGGTACTAGACAACAAACCAGTCTAAATGTGGGTAAACCATCAGACACAGACCAAGATTCAAGAAAAGTTGCTGACAACAGTCAGGATCTAACTATTTTTTTTTCTTCAAATACGTAAAAGATTAGATTTTTTTCATTGGTGTTAAATGTGTAAAAATTATCACTTAGTGCTTTGTTTAATGCAAGCCTGACCAGTTTCTTGACTACTAGACATTACCTGATACAGATAGATTTATCCTAAATTGCCAATCCAACAAACTCCAGATAAACTCACTGTATTGATCCTCAGCCTGGCAGTACTGTCCATCAGCAGGAATGCCACT
>CAEGAF010009299.1:0-21020 GCA_903067075.1 Micropoecilia bifurca
CTTAATGTCGTAGTGTTTCCTTAATGTCGTAGTGTTTCCTTAATGTCGTAGTGTTTCCTTAATGTCGTAGTGTTTTCCTTAATGTGGTTCGGTTTTTCTTAATGTCGTTCGGTTTTTCTTAATGTGGTTGTGTTTTCGTTAATGTTGTAGTGATTTTGTAATTTGGTATTGCTTTGCACCTCTCGGCCACCGTACAAACCTGAGAAAGCGCCGATATTCGGCCTCACAAGGTACAGGAAAGTATGCATCTGTAAGGTCTATTAAGGTATTGATGTGGCAAAGGAAGATACAAACCATTCTCCCTTTGCCACTGTCTGAAGAACCTTCTGTTGTGAGCATTTGAAAAGGCAGGACCTTTAAATATTGATTGAGTCCCCTGAGATCCAAACTCGGACAAAATCCCCCTGTCTTTTCTGCTACAAGGACATATGTTGAATTGTAGCCGCCAGGTTGCCCACTGCCTCGATTGCACCCTTGGCCAGGAGCGGAAAGCTCCTGGTGTTTCACTGGGTCTGTGATGACGGTCACTCTCACCTGTTATGAGATGTGAGGCCGCCCTCAGAACTGTAGTCAGTAACCATGGGTCAGAATGGCAACCACAGTTGAGTTACCTTCACTGCATGGGGCAGCTGCAGTTCAAGCAGGGATTGTCTGACAGGGCCTCAACCAGGTGATCTTTCCTGAGGCTGGAAGGTCACAGGTCGTGATCGTCATATGCCTTAAGCACAGCTCCACAATCCGCACAACAGTGGGAGCCATTCATGTCCAAAACTGAGGCAAGTCTTACCACAGGCAGACAGAACAGACTATGATGACTATGATTGGGAGAGGGGGCGGAGAACACTACAGTCACCAATCACAATAAAATATAGCAACAAAGGAGCTGACACCATCAACTATGTCCAGAATAAAGGATAAAAATATAAAACTGGGAGAGTGGAGTGAAAATTCTACCATCACCAATGAAATAACAAACACAGGGCCCCTGTTACCCAGAACTTCGATCATGAGGCTTACTAAAATTGGGAGAGGGGGTGAAAATACTGTTGTCACCAATTAAAGCAACAAACGAAGAGTCAGATCAGCCCAACACAAAATTATGATCAACAAGATTGGCTGAAATTGGGAGAGGGGTTAAGACGCTACCATCACCAAAACAGAAAAACCAACGGACCAACGACAAGCAGATGCAGTCAGCAATGTCCAAGTATAGGTCAAAAAACAGATCAAGATCGGGAGAGGGGGCATGAATGCTGCCACCACCAATTACAGCAAAAAGAAAAGAGGGCTAAAACCATCAGCCATATCCTGACAGAATGAAAACCAACTAAAACAGGGAGAGGGGGCAAAAAAGGTTTCCGTCACCAATCAAAGTAACAACAAACCTCTTATAAGGTCGGCTAAAATTAGGAGAGGGGGCGAGATGCTATTGTCACCAATTAAAGTGAAATGGCAAACTTAGAAAGGCTAATACTTTTAGCTAAGCTTCAACAAACACAGTGGTCATAAGAAACTGCAAGTTGGGAGAGGAGGCATAACCATTCTCATCACCAACAAACAGTACCTTGAACGAAGATCCGTCGCAGCCCTAGGAGGGTGATACACCGCTACTCCAGCCAGTAGGCAATCGGGCGTCCAAAAGCAGTGAAAAGATCCAGAAATCCAAAAGGCTGATACCATTCAAAGCAAACCGCACCGAGAAGTAAAAAGGAATAGAGCCTCAGATGACGTGATGCTATATAGCCTCTTATTGATCGTCCGATATTTCACAGGTGTGACTTTGTTGATATTATTGCTCAAACAGCGCATGCGAGAACGGAACATTCAGTGGCTTCAGCACTGCCCTCTGGCAGTCAGTAAGAATGAAATAGAAACATGGTTGGCTGATGCAGCATCTTCAGTCATGTGTTAGATTTCCCTTAGACTGTTTCCTAAATGCATGATTGTCTGATAAGAAATTTGTCCTCTTGTTTCAATTACAGGAATCCAAATGAAATAAGTTCACTAACAGGTGAGGAAAACGACTTAAGAACAAATGAGTTTGGAAAATAGTTTTTGTCTTGGTGTAAGTCATATTTATTTCTGTTTTTGCTGCAAGTGTCCGTACTTAAGCAGTTACCGTTTGTGTTCCTGGTGTTGATTAGTTCCTGCCTGCATTCTCAGACCATAGCTCTTTAGGCTATCACTTCAAGAATGTTTCAGACAGCAAAGCACCTGATACGCACAGTAAACTGTCCACTGAGATCTTTGACCTTCAGTACAGGTCACATAACTTCACCCCATTTGGAAGCATCCACTTAATCTAGTTGTCTTAAAAAAACTCTAATGTGTTATTTTTTTATCTTTTGTTAAATCTGTGGTGTTTACATCATTTATGGTTTCTCTGTCATTCCCATGTTTGCAGTCATCCTTGCAGCTGTTCTGAGTGATGACCGCTTCATCGATGTAAAGGACAGGATCGCGCTGGGGTTGGGTTTCAGTTTGAAGAACTGAAAGGGATTAATAGACTGTAGCATTCATGACTGACTTGTCACTCAACCGGATTCCATTCATACAACAGCTAAAAACGAAACACATAAGTCATACCTACTCACTTTTTGTCATTCGTAGCTAACTAAAGAAAATGGAGTCTATAAATGTCGCAGAGTTGTGGTGGATTGTGTTGAGTGGAAGACTGGGATTTTGTAACTTTCAATTTTTGAGGGATTCCAGTTTTCTGCCTTTTTAAAAGAGTTTACTGTATGGTAGGGGTACTCATGAATAAAATATTTTTTGCAATTTCTCCTAAAATTAAAAATTTAATTTTTGTCCTAAGTTGACATTTTGACCCAACTGGCAAAAGTTTGGAATCTTAAAAAAAAAAACCTTAACGAGAATTTTGACTTTTGGCCTTTTCCTATGTGCTCCATTAGATGGTGCTAAAGATTCACCGTGGCTGGATCACTGCACCAGAGACAAAATGAGCTCGAGTGTGTGACCTCAAAGCTTTATAGCTCTGACCCTTGATATCACTGAAGCGGGGTGGACAATCTGGCATCATGTAGCAGTAAAATATTACACAGCCTAGACACTTAAATCGTTCTGTTGTGTAAACTTAAAATGTTCCACCACCTATTTTGAGAAATTAATTTGTGGATTAATATTTAGAAGCAAAACTAAATCTATGCTGAGAACATTAATGTAGCTGAGGAACATTTTCACAACTGGTGATAATCAGAGTTTCATTTCTGTACTAAAATCCTTAGCAGCACCCCTACTGATCTGATGAGCTGTGAAAACGTTGTGGTCTTGAACGAAACTCCCTGAGACCAGAAATGGCGTGTTTTGCTGCACGTACACTCAGGGACTGCCGGGCCCTGTTATTAAAGAAAACTGTGATCAAATGGCAGGAATCAAAGAGAAAGGGGCCATGGGGGAGATGGGGGGGGGGGCATGAAAAGCTACAGTGATAGAAAGACACAGAGATGGGAGACCAAAGAGCAAACAGTTTTTTGTGGGGTGACCTCTGACATTTTAGCTCAGCCCCTTCTACATGTAACCTGCAAGCACACAGCAGGAATCAAAAATGGATTCTGGGAAAGACTGGATTCTGGACAGCCATAGCCATTTTCTTGTACAAAAATAGAAATAAAAAGACAAAAAGACTGGGCTCACAGTAGGTAATATCAAATGCTACTCCAGGACCAGATTGCTCTTTCCAAATTAGCTGCCTTATCTTAGTTGACTGTTTTATAAGATCTCTGCAGCGGGAGAAAGTCTACATCACAACTCTCAAATACAAAAAAAGGAAATATAGAAGAGCCCCCTTTGAAATTGTTTCTCAACATTTTGGGTATTCTGTGGAAAATGGAATCTTTTAAAGCTAAAAAAAATACCCAACAGGAACTGCTTACCAGTTAGCAGCTAGTAATGCTAAAGCTAACATAGGTCTCAGAGATTTTGTATTGGTGCCACAAGATGTCTTTGCGTATCGTCTTGTGTTGTGAAATGAATATAGTACTGCACACTACTGCAATACTATGCGTAATCCTCAAATTTTTTTTAGGCTCAACTTTTTAAGCTAACGTTTCATTAAAGCTAGCTTTTCTAGATTTTTGCTCTTGTTGATGGCATTTACTCTGAACCTCTCCACATTTCAAGCTTGTATTGAGTATAAATCCAGGCCTGTATTCTTATAGTTTGTTGCTTCAAGCTGATAACAGTCCTGATCCTGGGTTTGGCCATTAAGTCTGCTTCATGCTGTATTTGTTTTAATAATGTGAGTGAGAATTGAGTTGGTTAATATTGCAGCAGTTTTCATCATCAGAAGCAGATGTGAAGAAATGTACCCCGATAAGAAGATGGACAGACTTGCTGCTGTTAGAATGTGTTGTAGCTTCTTATACCTTTAAGCACATTAAATTATGATTAGTTTTATGCCTGGTGGTGGGATAAAGCTGATGTCATATAAGGTATGCAGCAAATGTGAAGACGCTCTGGTCAAATGAGAACTTAATCAACCTTTGTTGTCTACCTGCATCAGACTAATGCTTTACATCACGTTAAAAACAACAGATTGTGGCATTACGTCCAATCTAGAAGAATTAATTATTAGTAATTACAGTCCCAGAGCTGATCTAATATTTTGGTGAAGATCACCTTAAAGGCATGAATAACATTCTCTTTATAATTAAAATATTCTCTACACTGCTTTGCTGTCAGGCTTTAGACCACAGCACAGCACTGTGCTGTGGTCTAAAGCCTCTAAGAGTTTTGAATGACTCTAAGAGTTTTGAATGACATTCACCTTAACAGTGATGGATCTAGAATGCCTGTTTCGGCATTAGATCTCAGTGACGTAGTTGTCAGTTAATCATGATATACCAATTCGGATCCATTTTAGGATAGAAAATGGCAGAATGTTATGATCCTTTGGTGTTTGTAGTTTTGGCTTCAGTTAATTTTTCTTTTGATTATTTCTTTACTGGTTGTTTTATTATCTATATATTCTCATTGTGTGTCTTTTGGATTTGTGTTAGGGATGCTCTGATCAGGTTTTTTGTTGCCAATTCCGATTCCGATCATCCATAAGGCCAATCACTACCGATAGCCTGGATTGGCTGATAATTTTTTGCTCTAGATATAAATGATACTATGTGAACTGGCAAAATGTAAAATAATTTCTGGCAATAAATTCACCTAGACAAATTAGGTGAATTTATTGTCAGAAAATTATATATTTTGCATACAAACATGCAAAATATTTGCAGACGCAATACAGCAGCTATTCAGTTAAAAGGACAAAAACCTGCCATCAGTAAAATAATATTTAACAGCAAGATTCTCATTACCCTAAATCATACATGAGTCAAATAAATCTTACTATACTATCAAATATTAGAAAATAGAAAAAAGGAATCATTCATTCAAAGTCAAATGCAGGTTGCATCAAAATTAATCCACAGTTATAAATCAAAACTTCCTGAGAAGATGGCTAGCTGATTAATGCTGGTTCTGATTGGTTGGTTCTGACTCAGCGGAATAATTCTGCTAATACAGGGAGGAGGCAGAAATAGATTTTTAAGTTTCATGCTGCAGCTTTAAGCAGACGTTCAGTGTGAGAGTTCACTGCCGGATGGAGGTTGAATGGCACTAGGTCTGTGAGTAATAATCAGTAGTAGTAATCTTGCTAGTCTTGCCGTTGCTGTTGCGGTCTTGCAGTTGGTGGTCCAACAGCCAGAGCAGAACCCAGGATCTTACACCGCTAGCTCGAAGACTTAAATTATTTTTCGGGTCATCTGATCATGCTGCTCTTCCGGGTGAGAGTTGGTAGTTGAGCACTGCTTTTCCTGCTATCTGGCCACTCCGGATGTTTTCTTTTTCCTGCAGTGAGTCTTGATGTAGCCAAACTCTGTCAAGTGCTTGTTTTATAAATGTCATATTATATTTGTTGTGTTGAATATAACACCTCAGGGGGATAATTACCTTTGAAGTAATTATAGGCCGCAACACCCAAACGTTCCCTTTCACTCTGAATCTTATAGTTCCACATGACAGGATTTGTTGCAGCGTGCTTGCACAATGTGAAGGAAAGAGTAGATAAGCTGCACAGGTAGGCTGCGAAGTGAGATACAGGTAATCGGTTTTGGTGATCGGAAACAAGAGACAGTGATTGTCCATCACAGATCATACACTTTTTCACTGTTGTGATAAATTTCTGCTTGAATCCCCACTACTATACCTCATCCTGTCAGTCACATGCTTTTAAGTTCACATACAGCTGAACCTTGTGAGTGCTGTTATTTAGCCCTAATTAACCCAGACTTCTAATTGGTATCTTGTTATCTAAGAGGTGTGGGTGTGAAAAAGGGGGTAATTGACAGATAGTCAATGAGAAGTCTGTTGCTTTGTGTGATTGTCTTCTTTTCCAGGCAGATAGATTTCACATTCACAGAATAGATGGAAGTCGAAGCTCACCTCCCCTCAGATACACATACACACACAGATATACAAGCGGGTTATTTAAAGGGTTATCCCGATGCCAGGGATACAGTAACCATGACTTCCGTTTTGTGAGTGTGTGCACAGACATGTCCTCCACATGAACCCTAGTCAGACACCTTCTGCTTCAAAGGCAGAGGAAGTTCAGAGAACTTGTTGCTGGTTCACTTTAACCGTTGTCTCTGGTTACAGTGAACACTGAATGGCAGTGTAAAATATTCATATATATTCTTCCATCTTGAGCTTTTTCATATTTTTCTTACTTTATACATAATTATTGTGTGTGAAAAATGTAACTTTTTTCCCTCTGTTTCACAATGTTGCACCACTTTGTTTTGGTGTAAGCACATAAAGCTCCAATCAAATTGTGTGATTGTAAGAAGTGTGGAAAAAATCAGGTTGTAGGAATTATTTTACGAGCAAGTATTTCCCATCAAAACAACAAAAATTCATTCATTACTAATTCAAATCTTTTAAGAACTTTTAACCAAACTTTCTAGTAGATTAAATGCTTGATGTTTTTTCTTTGGAACTATATTTAATAGGTCTTCATCAGGGAAATGGTTAAACATGACATTTAAGTCTGGACATGCTAAATATGGCTACAAATAGAACACTGCTTACTTTAACTGTCATCTTTTTCTACAAAACAGTTGGGTTTCTACAAAACAAAATTGAACCAGGAAGTATTTTGAACCATCTAAACTTAAAAGAAACCCAACTGTTTAATTGGTTAATGAGATTAAGATGTGGCCTGCCTTCATTTCTTGAGCTAATTATACTTAGTTGGCTCACAATAGCATGCTAGTTGACTTGTATTCTTGAGGAAAATGCAAACAATTTTGAACAGGAACAAATCACGTAACATAGTTTACTGCTGGGTTTTAGCTGGACCACTAACTCACTTACTCGGGACACACCAGGTATTGTTTTTACGAAGAGTAATAAAACCAGAACATAAAGTTAAAAGCTGAAATAGCAGTGAATAATTGGAGAGTAGTAGCAGAATGTAGTGATAGAGAAACAGAGGTAATTATGTTTTGTAAGTACAGAGATATCTCAGGATAACATAAGCCAGTCTAAATATAAGCTTTCTCAGAAAGGAAAGTTCTGAGCCCAGTCTCTAAGAACCAGCACTGATATAACATGTATCGGTTAAAACCAATATAACATGTGTACCAATATAACATGTTGTTTTGATTGGAAAAGAAAATCTAATAATCATCTCTATTTCATCTGTAATTAAAGTAATAGAACATTGTCTTAATATAGAATCTATTTGGAAAAAATAATGCAAAACATTCCACTTGGTGTTTTTCTCATTTTGCCTTTCCTTCCCTCCTCTTGTTTATAAAAAGCAACTCTGGCCCACTTTCCAGTAAGTTGCAACTCCAGTTTGGAGAGATAATGAGGGTGTGAAACTCTGGCTTCCCTCAGGCTGGGCGCACACATTTACAGGGCAATGCCATCATTATTCCTCTTAGCAGTGCTTTTGGGAAAAACACGTGCACACTTGGAGGAAGTGCACTGATGCAATCTAACTGAAAGGTAGGTCCTTCAGCAACAACAACAACAACAAAAAAATACTGGTGGAGACATCCTACAAGACAGGAACTACTCTTTCATGTCAACGTCTGACATGTACAAACACATTCTTTTACTCTGAATTAGTAACTGGTTCGATGGAAAAAGAAGAATCTCCAAATGTTGATCGGTTGCTCCACCAGCAGCAGGCAACAACATGTATATTTTCTCCGGCAACATGCCAGGGCTTAGCTCTGCATGATGCACTTTTTGTTTGTAAAATTCTATACATTAGCATAAATTTATAGTACCAGTTTTCATTAGTGGGGGGAATAAAAGCTGATTTTTTTCTTTTCACTTATCATTGGCTGTAGCATCACTCATTGTTTTTAAGTGTGTGTTGAGATGTGCTATCCAGTAACCGTTCCGACATGTTCTTTCCTAGAAGACTAAAAACTGGATGCAGAGATTAGAAAGTGTGGCTGAATGTTAGGAAAGAATTAAAGCCTTTGTGCAGCTGAACAACATTCTAATTCCTGCTTGAACTTTTGCTAAGCTCCATTAAATATTGTAAGCCTACATTAACCACGAAGTTCAATGTAACATGGACAGACAGCAACACCTACTTTACCTGTGCTAGGTTCATGCCGTGTTTTCTGCTCATCCATGTGCATTCTGCAAAGGAGGTCAGGCGGTTAGCAGTTTAAGAGTACAACGGCTGCACTGAATGGTAATAGAGCTGAGAACCAGATAACCTGCTCCTGTTACATCAAGGCTTTTGATTCCAGTAGGTTTCTGTTGGGGGAAACAACAGATGTAGTCAGAGTTTGAATGTTTTCAGGTTTATGACGACTCAGCCTGACAAAAACACATCGTACAGATATGAGATGTGGCGACTCCAAGTCTTTGCTGTAATTAGCGGCATTTCCACTGCAAATGTGCTCAAAACTTTTTTTGATCATGTTGAAAAAAAACACAAATTTGAAATTGCAGTGTTTCCATTAAATGAGAAATGCAATTAAAATAACATGGATAAATTTGTTCGTGCATTAGAAAAAACTTATTGCATGACAAATAATAAATAAGCCTACAATAACAAATGTATTTGATATTTTTTGCATTAATGCATTGCTTTCATAGTTTAGTCCTGGTGCTAGTGCTCATTTGGCATATGAGGAGACGTCACAGTGCAGGTCTTGATGCTCAATTCTGATTATCTGTTAAAATCTAATTATTTTTGCATGGTTGTTCATATTACGAAAGGCTAATTATGTTGATTTCTGATTTACTGTGTCTTCTCCAAGATGGGTGGTCAACGCTTGTTTGCAACTTCTACTTCCGCTTTATCACAGCCGAGTATAACATCAGCAACTAACAAACTTACACTCTGTTCACCCTGGTTGATTTGCTCAAAACCAGATTTTGGAAGTGCACTTCTTTTTTTTTTTTGAAGGCCAAAAACGTTAGCTCAAAATTATAAGTGGTCATTGTAAAAGCTCTCTCAAATTTTGCATGACAATTGAATGAAAACATGACTAACTAAAAAATTTTAAAAATGCGACCTGACCATTGAGATAGTAGACACTTCATAAAAAAACCGGATATGTATCTGATTCACCACGACAAATGGAAGTGGCACAAGTCAGATTGTTTTCGGATGAAAAAAAATAGCAACTGTGCTACTTCTACTGACATGATCAAATTTGAGAGCGGTGAACATAGCCTGAGGGAAGCCTAGAAATCCTTTCTTCCAACTCATTCTTGGGGATAACCCAGGTGTTTCCAGGACAGAGGTGGGTTAAATATTCCAGCAAATCAGGATTACAATTCACTCTGATCATATTCACACATATTGCCCATGTCTGTCTTTAATGTTTTGTGCTTTTGTCTGTGTAGCCGTCATGCCACAGTGTTAGACTCTGTCCACAAAATGTTTTGTTGTTTAAAGCTGTCCTTCCATACCAATTCGGTGGTTTGGAAGTCCAGGAACAATCATTTTTGAAACCAGACCCTAGATTGGATACATTTCAGAATGGCGGTTCCATGTGTGTACATGCGAGCTGCACATTTTTTATTATTATTCATTATGTCACAGGTACATCTCTGTTTATCATGCATGCGCCTCACTCACAAATAACAATCATGGCACACTTTGGATATGTTCTTTGTTTTTTTGTGTCATTCTGTGGCGGTGCCACAGCGCCACAAATTGCCGTTTTCTGTGCCACTTGCACTGTGTCACATTTTTTAAAAACAATAGTTCACAAAAATTTACAGTTCATCTCAGTATGGACAGGTTAAATAAAAAAAATAATAATTATTAAAAAATTAACTATTACTTATTAAAACTAAAAGGTTTTTTTTACTTCTAATGAGTAAATTGAAGACATTTACACCTTTTATTATACTGCCAGTCAGAAGGAATGAATTCAGTTCAGTTGATAAAATTACAATATTTGTCATAACTCTTTTAATGATATTTTTTTCTTGACTGAAATCAGAGTAAAGTTATACCTAGACCACCTCCCTGACTGAAGACATTCTCCATGTTGTAACATTAGATGGTTCAGTGATGAGACGATCTCTGCCAGTTTACAAGATGGTTGCATAACACCTTTCACGCGCACGCTGCGTTAAATCTGAGGCTGCGCCATGATTCACTGCGCACGAGGATAACTAAATGGCTGCAAGTCGGCAGAGGAATAAAACGTTATGTAACAGGGAATCCAGCGCACATGTACCTGGCTGAGTGAATGAGGCGAAAGATGAAAGATTTTCACGCTCTGTATGGTTAGTCATACAGAGCGAATCTGGACCAGCTCTGGGTTCAGATTCCCTCTCACCCAGAGCTGCATTAATCCAGCTCCGCGGAGAAACGCCAGCAGCTCGCCGTGGCTGTTTACGACGAGGCTTCATTCACAAGAAAAGTGACAGGCAGACAGGCGGGAGGTTGGGGTGGGGAGGGGGAGTCATGAATGACACAAGATGCTCATTTTTCATCACGGAGCTGATACATTTGAGTAGGAACTAATGAGATGTGACAGAATTACTCAGTATTGATGGTCGCTTACTTTCAGCAATGAAACCAAAACCCACAGCTTCACAATGTCGTCCTGTAAATCCCGCTTTGATCAGATTGAATGAAATCAAGGCTTTGCAGATTCATGTTTTATTTAAATTCAAGGCTGAGAAAGAGTACCAACATCTCTAGTAATGTACAGGATATTATAAATAGTTTAGATTCCTGAATCCACTGAAATAGGTAGATCTCACACGAGATGTTAGTACAGTGTATTTGTATGTGTATCTTAGTACAAAAGTATAAAATTTGTGCTCGTGTGCGACATGTTAGTTGTGTGTGTGCGCAATTTTAGGATATTGTGTGTGTGTGTGTGTGTGAGAGAGAGAGAGAGAGACAGAGAGAGAGAGAGAGAGAGAAAATTTGTGGGCGTGCTACATTTTAGTACTGTGTATGCGCAATTTGAGTATTTTTTGAGTGTGCGTGAGTCTTTCGTAGTGTGTGAGACAAAACATATATTTTGTCCCAAACGGCCCCTCATAGATGATTAAAACCAAAGATCTTCATTATACCTCCTTCAGAATCATTAAAAACTGCATTTTTTTTTCTTTTATAAAACAGTTTTTTTTCTTTTTGTGAAGACAACTTTTGGTCTTTGGCGAGAAAAACTGAAAATTATTTTGTCACAGTAGATAAATTAAAATAAATAGATTAAAGGGATCATTTTATATTCTATATGTGAAAGATTGAAATAAAAAGGGGGAAAAAACGGGAAAAGTAAAAGAAATCATTTTAAAAATAACATTTTGTTAAACAAACAGTAAAGGCAACTTTCTCCTTTATGTGTAAAGGAAACAATGAACCAACTAAAGCAAAAAATGAAAAGATGGTGAAAATGTAGATTAAACAAAAGAATTTAATAAATAGTTAAGGTAAAATATCAAAATAAATACAATAGCAAAATAATTTGCTAGAAGGCTTAAAAGTGACAACTTTTGCTTCTTTTCCTCTATGTGTAGATGAAGACAGAAAAAAGAACTACACAAAAAAATAGAGAAAAATGAAAGGAAATCCCATGCGTCGAGGCGAGACCGACTATTTCTAGCCGGAACCTCTCAGCCTCACACACTAGCTCTGGCTCATTTCCCACCAGAGAAGTGACGTTCCACATCCCAAGAACCAGCTTCTGCAACCGAGGATCAGACCGCCAGGGTCCCCTCCCTCGGTTACCATCCACCCACACTGTACCTGACCCCTTTGCCCCTCTGACAGGTGGTGAGTCCATTGGAAGGGGGACCCACGTCTCCTCTTCAGGCTGAGCCTGGCTGGGCTCCATGGGTAAAAGCCCGGCCACCAGGCGCTCGCCATCGTGTTTGCAGGTTTTCTATAAAGCATATCTGAAGTATTGGAAAGCAAATGCAGTTTCAGAAGCTGAAATATCTAGAGGCAAAACTACCTGGCACTCTATTGGCTGACATTTGCAAAGGAGCCAAGCGAGAGTGCAATTCATTCATTTTCCTTGTCACTGTTTGGCTGAACCCTGAAGAGCAAAGAGAAGGAAGAATATGGATGTTAGATGTTACCACTAAGTATGGAGCGATTCAAAAACTGCATTGATGTTCTGGTGACCAATATCGTTTTCCGTTCTTGTTTTTTCTTGAGACACAAGAACGGAGGCCGTGTTGAAAACTGTATTTCTTGAGTTGTACTGGGGCCTGTGGTCTTCTAACCCCAAGAGTCCTAGAGGAAACATGAGAATCTGGATGAAAAGGATGAAATGTGGTGCAGATCCACTGGCACCAGCTGCAAGCAGAGGGCACCTCTCCCCATTGACTGCGTATGACTTGTTTTTTAAGTGGCCTTCATTTGACAGAAATTTGACAGGGAGTTTTGAGCAAAGGTCAATGGGTCGAGAACCGAACCTGTGACAGGCCGTGACTCGGCATGTTTAAAGCAACAGAAAACTTTCTCAACCAAGAGATTTACGGTAACTCTGGATGAGCTGCATCCAATCACAGCTCAGGAATGACTGTTAACAGGACAGTGTGCAAATTGTCATTGTTTAAAAAAAAGCCAAATCTACATGGGTGTCAGAATTAAAGAGGTTGAAGATGAAAAGAGGCCACACTTTTCACAAATCTGCATGTAAAGAGAAAAAAAATCTTTCAAACCATGTTCCATTTTCCTTTGATTCATAAATAGACATAACTTTGTAATATGACAGCAGGTGAGAGGTTTAGATGGACCGAAGCAATAGGAAGTTCAACTTGGAGGAACCGACTCTGAAAACATGTTTTCATTTCAAAGCTGTACATCTCTAATCTCACCATTACAGGACTCCATAATCCCCCCCAACACACACACACACACACACACAGTGTGTGCGTGTGGGGGGATCACATGTTGGATGAACTTGTTGATTTTTGCAGCCATGTTCACCGTTATCTGCAAAATGAAGAGGTCTGCCAAAGGAGCTGGCCCATTTCTTAGACAGACTTCTTCTTTTTCCAGAATCACAAAAGTATCAAAAAGCAGAGAAGCAGGTAGTCTGTGTGTCAGACAGACATGTATTGATTTGAACAGGCTGTTTCTGCCAAGTGTGTTTGCATGCAGTGAGCGTGTCCATCAAGGCCGGCTCACCACAATAAATCCATCACTCTGCCTCCGTCATCATTAAGAGGCTAAGATCACTCCCTCAGGCCCCACAGAGAGAGAGAAATCCATCAGTCTCTGTGTGTGTGGGCGTGTGTGTGTGAATGTGCGTGCGTGCGTGTGTGTGTGTGTGTGTGTCCAGCACCATGACCCAGCAAAGCAGTAAGTAGAATCCAAATCTAAATTCAGCTTCTTTTCCTGGGCAGAAGCTCAGAGGGGATCTGGAATCATTTTGCTCTGCAGCCAGCCGCATTTTGGCCCCGAGAGGTTCCCAGAGCAAACCTATTTCTATTCCATTCCTGTATGTGTGTGTGTCTGCGTGTATGTGTGTGTGTTTTTTTCAGTGCACTCAAGAAATTCATCTACAGTTTGGTTGTTAAAAAGGACCCCAGGGCCTCCTTCGGCTTAAATCCTCATCATCTTTAACTCTTCCATCAGACGGTGTAGAATGTGACACCATCAGATCTTCCGCCATTTGTGGTTCCACAAGAAGCTGTTATAGCTGGATTCAGCCTGTAGGTGTCAGAATAAATGGTTATTATACATATTTTAGTGCTGTGTGGCAAAAAGAAGAGAATTAGGAAAGAGGTAATTGGAAATATTAGAAAATTTGGTGCAGAAAAAAAACATTTGTTGAAAAATGCTTGACTGTTAGTGAAACTGTTCTTCTGTCAGCATCACTCTCAAGTGCTCCAAGCAGGAATGAACCATTTCATGCAGATCCAGGGGGTTCAGGGCCTGTGTGTCTTTTGGTCTGGGAGGGGCAACATTAAATTTTTACTGCTAAAAATAATCTTTGAAAATACAATATTATTAATTTTGTATTTGACAGGACTCCAATTTTTTTATTTTATTTCTATGAACAAAATATAAATAATTAAATTGTGAAGGGTCCCCTGCTGGTCAGGGCCCCTAGAATTGTCATCACTTTTCACCCCTTTACCACACCCATGTTGCAGCCAATGAGGTTTATGATCAAATAAATCAGATCAGTGTTAATGTTCCTCTAAATAGAGTTCATTGGTGCATCACAACAAAAGTCTGAAACTGAGTCTGAGTCCTTTTAGTAAGAGACACTGAAGTGTCTTACAGATTCAAAGCAGTTTGATGGACTGGACAGTTTTTCTTTTAAATTGGTGGATCTACCATTTCTAAATGAGTAATTCATAATGGAAATAGCATACACAATTCTGATAGATCTACCTTCAGTTTTCCAACTGGTCTTTCTTCCATTGAGCTCGCTTTCTCAGTATGCTTTTCATCCTGGCCAATCCAGCAAACATGAGGTTGTAGTTTGGCGATGGCAACAGAGGAGGTGAATGAAGCCGTCCAGTTGTTTTCAGTTTCTGCCGATAACTTTTGCCTTGTAAAATAACGTTGATAAGACCTTGATAGAAATTTTGATGAATCTAGCTTTGTTGGAAAAAATGTAGTTTTCTCCTCTTGCTGTCAGTGCCAAAGGTTTTGTGAGCTTGTCTGAGACAAAAGGTGCATTTCCACTGCAGCAAACCTTTTCAGGAACAAAGGTAGTTTTCACTCTTTTTGCTTTTCCATCAATGCACTCTGGAGCTCATTCCTGAACCAGTGAACAAGTCGCATGTTTCCACCAGAAGAACGAGGTTCCCAAGTGCCAAATCTGGTTCCAGTCCTACACCAAACGGTTCTTCAGCACAAACCATGATGTCCTCACGGGTTGGTCAAACTGAAGGCAAACAAACAACAAGCATGGCAGTGGCATTGGCAGCACAGGAGCACAGAGCATTTGCCGTCTTACTATTATGCTCTTCTTGCATGTTGCACTTGGTTGCAAAAATAGATGAAAACAGGTCTCAGTTTAGTGTCACTAAACACCAAATTTAGGAGGTACGGCGAACCAAACCTCTTCTGGAACGAGAGTACTTCATGTGGAAACAAACTACAGGAACCAATGTCTGATCAGAACACTAGAGTAGAAATGGAACCCTGAAACAGAGATGCAACAGTTCTCTTGTATGTTCCCTAACATATTGGAGTTTTTTCTTCATCATATAATAATGTGTTTTGAGGCTGACAGATAAAGATGTGTAACTTTCTCATTGTAAATATCAGATTACGTGACTCGACACTGAAACAGTTCGCTGGGGTCATGAATGTATGATGCACAGAAAACGACGTCATCTTGTGTAATCCTCACGCTAAGCTGCATAGTTGAACTCAAAGTATCACATGTCTACACATCTGGAGTTTACATTCCTGTTTTAAACAGTCCACCACTAGATTCATCCATTGCAGATGTAAAAGTAAACCTAAATATAGCTGGAAGCACATTATTAAACAATTGGTCAGTCTCTTTGACCTAAAGGAGATCTGAACTACATTGAGTCAGGGACGTTTGCACCACGTTTCTGGTCTAATTTGCTGATGATGAGGTTGTACAGTTGAGTGACAATGTGAAATTGCTCCATCGTGGAAACACACGTGTGCCCAAATGAGCAAAGAGTTGATTCTTTGTCTATAGAAAACAAAGAGAATCTCAACAGTTGCTGTTTGTAGGTCGACAGATGGGCCTTTGGTAATGCATTTTGACTGTAGTAAGGATCGGTGGTTAAGAGTTTGAGCTTTATATGACCTTCACTTGCCAGTTGTTACCATAAACAGCAAAATCTGTAGTAAAGAATCAAAATGAGTAATTATTACAGGTGTGGGGATACATAGAACTCATGAGACAAGATACGACATTGAGTTCCCAAGTACAAGACGGGATGAGATTATAATACTACTTTCAAGAAAACTTCAAGTATCAGATTTCTTTTTTAAAAAATCATTCTTATTGATCTGGCTACAAATTGAACAAACTGATGTCTCTCTTTTTCTATTTTAATTTAATCTCTTTGACCTAGGACTGGACAAGAAATCATTAACACTCTCTCTACATCCTGATAGACATGTGATTAATATCAATAGATGATACCTCTGATAGACTATTCAATATTCAACATAGTGACTATTCACCGAACTCTGACCCAGAACCACACAGCATTCTGGTGCATAAAGGCACAAGAAAGGCTTTAATCTCTCACAGCTAGCTAAACAAGATTGTGAGTATCAACTTACTCTTTGATTACATAGCAAAAACCTGTTTTCACAGAACACTTTCAGATTTTGCCATCATGCCTCAGAACTGCTTTTAAATTAAAAAAATCATCATGGAGTAAAAACTGGATAAAAAGGGAACGATCACGCCACCCGCTCAGCAGAAATTCAAATATTTAAAACAGAAAAGAAATCAATATGTATTGCTATTGACTGATATGAAAATCTTTGTCATAGGTTCTTCAGCCATATCATCCAGACTTCAACTTTGGCTCAGTGCTTCAACTGTACACGTTGAAGCACAAGTCAAATACCCATTTAGGCGGCAGTAGGACTGGGATGTAGCTCAGTATACCTCCAGAACTCGGTTGTTATAGCGATGCCTTCTGCCTCCTTCACCGTCTGAACAACTTGCAATCCTTACATACGGTTTGTGTTTTTTATCGCTCTGTTGCCAGTTATGATTTTTAGTGGAAACCCAAAATACTGCCAAACAAATTACTGAAGACAACTTCATCAAGCCTTGCTGACAGCAATTGGTTAGCGTTTAAGAGATAAAGTAGTTAGCCCGAGCAGTTCTTTACAAAATTTGTATTGCTTACATTGATATTAATAGATCTACCCTAATACTTATCTTTAGATGCACTGGTGAAAAACGTGTTCCTGGACTGGTTTACAACAGCCTGTCGGACTGTAGCAATGCATTCTACAGTCCGACAAACGTCAACGGTGGAAAACATGAGGAGAATCCCAGAACAGTTTACATTTGTGGTTTTTTGCATGAATGTGTTTAATTAACTCCCCTCGTTGTTAGCTGCTGTAAACCTCATGTTGTATACTTCCCATCAGCTCAACAAAGTTTTATGTAAAAAAAGAGAAGGTGAGAAGAGGAAATGGAACTGCCAGATAACCAGCCTTCGCTCTTTTCAAATTAAGAACATAAATATAAATGTCTAACTACTTGAACAATTCTTAACAGTCGAAAACCAAAACCCTAATACAGATGTCGAACTTTATCTGACTGAAAATGTACAAAACAGCAAAATAAATTATACTTAATTTTGGGGAAGCTGAATACGCTAAATGCGCTAAACGTTAAAATTTGCAAAAATGTTAATGCGCTATTTGAAAAATTAGATCAGCTATTAGCAGATTAGCATAAGTGTGCCCACCACTGTATGTCAGATTAGCAGTTGGGCTAATATGTTAGCATTTTCACAAAACAGATGTCTTCATAAATATTCATCAATTTTATTACACCCTTATCCCTAATGGGGCCCGGAGGAGACCTGGTGTCTCTCTTCAGCGAACATTTCAGGCGAGAGGCAGGGTACATCCTGGACAGGTCGCCAGTCTGTCACAGGGCAAAACAGAAACAAACAACCATGCACACACATACCTAAGGAGAATTTGGAGAAAAAAATTAACCTGACAGTCAGGTTTTTGTACAGGAAGCTGGAGAACCCTGAGAGAACCCATACATGCATAGGGAGAACATGCAAGCTCCATGCAGAAAGACCCTGGACTGGAAATTAAACTCAGAACCTTCTTGCTGCAGCGCAATAGTGCTACCAACTGTGCAGGTGGTAGCACTTCATGAATATGTGATGGTGAAATATAAAAAAAAAAAAAACAATATATAAGGTATGTACAATACCTTATATAATGTGAACAATATATAATGTGACAAAGTATGTCACATTTCACTGTGTGGGATGTCACTTGTGTTCACATGTGTGGAAAAGGCTGGCGAACCAATACTGGAAACATGGTGGATTTAGCAAACAGCATGAAAAGCCATGCATACAGGCGCTGTTAGCGACAGAGAACAGGAAGGCTTTGCGTCCGCTTTTGGAGGATTGATCTCGGGTCAGTAGGAGGTTTGTTTCAGCGAGCACAAACATAGAAAATGAGAGTAGTTGGACTACAGGGGAGTGTAACTCTGGGAAGAACTGAAACCCTTCATCTTAAGGCTGGATGTGATCACAGACAAGGAGGAACCGTGATAATGTTTACCTCTGTGTGAACACGGGTTAGGCCTGAGGCAGGGCAAGACGCTAACCACAGCTAACTGACCACTGTTTACTCAAGGGATTCCACTGATAAAGAAAAGGATTAGATTTTGATAACAGATCAATTAAAAATAATCAGAGCCCCTCTCTTGTTCTTTGTTCTCACGTCTTTCACTGTTAACACAAACCTTGTTGTGTTTGCCGGCGCTGTGAACACTGGTGGTTTTCCATGAGGGAAGGTTGTAACAGCCCAGAGGAGCGACCTCACAGGGGGAGGAGTCCACGGAGGAATTCTGTGGCGCTCTGTGTGTGTACTGGAGCAGAACTGTGGTAATGAGGGAGAGGGGGAAAGCTGTAGGTGTGCGAGCATGTGTGTAAATGAACTCTTGAAGAAACATGCAAAGAATTCTAGAGTAGGAAGTGGCTGCGAGTGTGTGGCACTTTGCTAGGGTGAAAAAGTGAGCATGAAGAGGTGGAAGGTTGAGGGTGAAGGACGGAGAGGGAAGAAGTGAGGCAGATGGAGACAAAGAAAGTGTTTGTCGAGACACCGGTGTCCTTTCCAAGGACAAGCAGACTTGCCACCACCGTCATGTGAGGAGTCTCCTCCTCCACGGTTTGTCAAACTCCTCCTTCCTGGACTTCCTCATGTCCCTTATTTGACTTTCTCCCTCTGGTCTTGACTCCTCTCAGCTTGTCAACCTGGCGTAGTGAAGCTCAGGTGAACGCTAAGGTGAGACAGCAGCATGCTAAAACATCCTGATGAGCACACAGCCAGTCAAACTTTCACAAAGTGGCTTTTAAAGGAACATTTTAAATGCTATTGTTAGGGCACCACAAAACTATTTGCAGTGTTATTCTATGGATTTTTAAAAGGATAATTCCACTCTGGCCATGCAACATTCCACAATACCTCATTCAAATAAGAGATTTTTCCCCCATGTTTTAAATAGACATTTTCAAAGAAGAGTTTCACAGTTTTGTGTTTTCAGCCTCTGCGGTTCTCCCTTGGTGTTTGATATTGTTCAAAGAAGCAAGTCAATGTTCCAGAATCACAATCCTCTTTAAACTTTTCACATTCTGTCACCACAGACTGCAGTGTATTCTGCAGTGAAGCGGTTTGTCAAACATTTTCAAAGGAAAATTTTCTACTTTAACAGAATTATTGTGGAAGACACTTCTGCTCAGATGAGACCAGAGATGAGCCTATTGGGAAGCTACAACTGCATGTCACCATGAACACATCATGCTGGAGTGGATTTGCAGCTTTTCAACAGAGACAGGGAAGCTGGTTGGAGTCAACAGGAAGTATGAAAATTCTGGAAGAAAACCTGTTAAGAGACTGGAGAAGATTTGGAGTGGAGTTCAGCCAGACACAGAGAGCTGCAGGGGAGGCTTTATATTAAATATATTCATATGGTAGAATATTCCAGTAAGACAGCAATAAAACACACAGCATTCTTTCAACAAATCCATACAATTCTGAAGACTTTATGAACATAACATAACAGGATCTGTTAATAGCATTGACCAGCGTTGTTTTATTGTTAGTTTATTGGTGTTTACAGTAATTTAGTAATTGCTGTAATTGGATTAAATGACAGGATTAAATCAGATTTAATCCTGTCATGTGAAAAATATGAGTTGGTGCTCACATTTTGACTCACATTTTAAGAAAAAGTGTTTTGGCAGTCGATACAAAAATAAAAATAAGGGCCTGTCGCCAACTACACTTCTACATTAAAATACTTCTGTCTCTTGCATTTTCACACTTGTTAGCTGTTAAATTCAGTCCCATCCATTTCCTACTTATGAAAAACAACCAAACTAAAGAATTTTAAAGACATTAAAGATGAATTAAAATCACAGCAGTCAAAAATCTCTGAAGCTTTAAAAAAATAAATAAATTCTGATGGACATCATGTTTTTCTATCCTATCTGTTGAGTATCCTAAAACCATACTTTCAAACTCCAAAAATTGCCATCTGGCATACAAAGTGCAACAGTCACACAGCTCTGCAGTCTTTACTAGAGACTTTTTCACTTGTCAACATTTCAGGTTTTTTATTTATGACCAAACATCCATACAATAGCATCTTACAGCCGTTCTGAAGCGCTGAGGTCAGCAATTTCTTCATCCTCCATCATGCATCATGTGCTGCCTCCAGTGGTGGAGAAAGTACTCAAAAAATGTACTTAAGTAAAAGTACAAATACACAGTCAAAAATGTACTTAAGTAAAAGTCAAAGTACCACATTAACCTT
>CAEGAF010009306.1:0-23010 GCA_903067075.1 Micropoecilia bifurca
GACTGACCATTATCAGTTTCACAGGTAGTTGCTAACAAAGACAGTTGATGGTCAAAGCAATCAATGATAAAAGCAGTTGGTAACACACACATGTGAAAACATTTCTAACCCCCAAGAAAACATCTAAAAAACAGTTAAGAGTATAAAACAAAAGAAAGGAGTCAATAGTATAAAACAGCATACAGAATAATATGAAAACATAACCTTTCAAATAAACTCATAAGTAAATGAACTTAGATAATTTTCCTAACATTTCCCTCCTGTTTTTCATATTAAGACGCCTAACATAAACATCAGGAATACATCACTTGCTGACGCATTTTCAATGCATCCGTCACAGCGTTAGACATCAGAGGCTTCCTCAGAGATGGAAGCAACAAGTTGATACTGATACAAAACATTTCCAACAGTTTTGGCTATCATTGATTTTAAACAAGGGATTATACAGGCAGTAAAAATACAAAACAACAAAACAACAACAACAAGAGGCATCATTAATTTTAACAGAAGATTCCACCATGGTCCAGACATAAGCCAAGAAAGAAAACCTCCTTGTGAGGGAACAGCATCTTGTGACATGGCCTTTTGCAGGTTTTTCAAGGCAGACATTGCTTCATCAACATGAGTTTCATTAGCATCAGAAATATAAGTACAACATGATGTTCCTATCATTACACACACACACCCCTGGCTAGCTGTCAGTATGTCCAACACCATCCTGTTTTGAAGAATCATCAGACGCATTTGACTGAGTTGTTGGTTCTGTCCTTTGTCAATGTCCACAGTAAGATTTACCAGAGTCTTCATCCTGTAGTCCAGTGTCTCAATCATATGCTTTGCTGGCATCCAGACACATGGCCTACCCGAACAGACCAGTTTCCTGGAGGAGAATGAATACAAACTGGATGCTTCACCCCTGGCTTCAGAACAGCTCTCATCCTTGATGGATATCCGGTAACATTGCTGGAGGTGAAGATAGGTGTTACACCAGAGCATACCCTGTTCATCACGATGCCACCATCTGAAGTGTTGTCTGAAGTCGCAGGCATGAACCGTAGAGCACAGGAGGCGAAACAGGTGGCCTGGGACCTATTCATGGGACTGACATACAGCGTAGGTTTCCTGGTAGACTTTGGCATCACCGAGCAGACGTAGCAGTCAGTCATGTTCCTCTCTCTGGCCAACATCTCTGCATAATTCTGCCATATGTTGTCATGGTGATGGTCTGGAAGGTGACTTAGCCAAGTCTTTACAGCAGTGGTGTGGACAAATCTTCTCCGCAGATGAATCAGCAAGGTTGGACTGAAAAAATAGAACACACACACAACAGCCACAGTGCAAAAGAGGCCCCATCTCCATGAGGACCCCATTTTTGCTAGGTTACAGAGATGTCAGAATTTACCCAGGACTCTATGGAACAGGGGTTAGATGATTGCTTCACCACCTTTGAGACGAATGGTCCTACAAAAATACCAGACCCCTTTGTAGGTGGACTTAGCCCCTGTCCCCACTTAGGCTTCCAACACTCTCTGCAACTTACAGTGACTGAGGTGAATCCAAGATGGTCTCTCAGCGATCTTAACTGCGGTGGGAGTCGTCAAAAGCACTTGGAAAGGTCCCTCCCACCGTGGGCTGGCCCAGTTCCATCTCTTAATGGCCTTGATAAAGACCCAATCGCCTGGTTCCACCACCTGGGGGTCCTGTGAAGACAAAGGCTCTTCTGGCAGTGAATTTGCATTTGACACTTCTTTAGACTGTAACATGTCTTTCATGTAATCAGCTAAAGTTTTCTCACTATCTTCTGGTGGTGTGGAGTTTTTAAATAAAGGAAGCTTAAAAGTTCTGCCATGCATTATTTCAAAAGGAGTTAAACCATTCCCAGTAGGCACAATTCTCATATACAGTTTCACTAAATCCAGACACTCTGGCCATGGCCTTTTGGTTTATCTAGTCATGCTAGAAAAGGTCGGGAATCTCTCCTGCGACCTCGTCCCCACCCCGTGGGCCGCCCCTGCCACCCTGGAATCCACGTCTGTTTCCTTCCGGGGGTCGGGGGGCCTGAAATGTGAAGACTTCCTTGATTTTAAAGTCATCGACATCTTCCCCTGATTTTTGTTTCATTGAATTAAGGTGGGAGTAATCTGCATGTCTAGCAAAGACTTCCCTAACCTTTTGTTGGACTTCATCCCACTGATGCTGTTGTTCAGTGCTCATGGTAGCTTGATATGGGAGAAAAGTTCCTGGATAATGGGAGGAGTATCCAGTATAGGTACCCCGGACTTTTGCCCAATCTTTCCCTAAAGAAGATTGCATAGCTTGGCCAAATTCATAGCCATTCAGGCCATAGGAATTATAAATTCCTTCCATATCCATGATCCATTTTTCAGGATCTTCCTGTGGGGGAGTTACACCTTCCACAGCTCTTCGGGCTTCTTCAAGAGACCATGGACGGAAAACTAATATAGTAGGATTGTTATTATCCTCCCCTGGATTAGGATTTGCGACTTGAACCATTGGGTACAACTCTTTTGATGGCTCAGGCAGTGATGGGTACAAATCCTGACATGGACTGGATGGGACCGGAATATTATATGGAGGCGGATTTTCCATTTGGGCATGGATATTAGCAGCAATCGCAGCCAGTTTACTGCGAGTGGAATGGGACGGACCTAATGTTTCATATTTATTGTCTGTTTTGGCAGGCTGGCCTGTTGACATGCTCCTTGGTGCCTTGGGAGCATCCTCCCTTGGGTCGGAGGCTGGGGGCTGAGATTGTTGCGCACATGCTCGAGTTAGGGGTTGCGTTTCATTATCTTCTGATCTAACAAACATAGTTTCGGTTTTTCGGCTCAATTTATTTTTAGCGCGCGCAATCTGTCTATTCTGTGCTTGGGTTAACCACTTACGCGCAACTTCGAGTTCTTTTAATTTTTTCTGTTGCTTGGTACCAGTTTTCGAACTCGCACTTGTTTCTAATTTACACACCACGTTTTTCCATTGTTCTACTTTTAACACACCACGTACACCGTACTTCTTCTGCCATTTAGTCAGGTACATTAAGCTTCTTGGCTCCATCTGACGCATAAACTTCTCATCTCCTGTGAGATTTTTTTCCTTTCCTTGCGACGAACCCATTTTTTACAGTGTTTTAGTCCCGTTTTAACCACCTAGAGTGGACGCTATAAAACGGGATATAGGAATAGTGGGGTGATGGTTAAATCTTGTGGTGATTTTCACTTCGACTCAACGGGTGATTGAGTGGAAAATCCTTGCTAAGCTTCCACACTCAAGCCCATCACTTACTTTTCCCACTGTTTTTTTTTTTTTAGGTGCCCAAGTACTATTTTTCCCCTTCGTGTGTGTTTTTATTTACCTTTTACTTTCCCTTGACGTCTAACGGGGGACTCAATACCGCCCGTACCATACACTTTGTGTCTCTTTTTTTTTTTTTTTTTTTTACACTTTCCCTTGACGTCTAACGGGGGACTCGATACCTCCCGTACCTTACACTTACTTGGTTGATTCCTGCTCTGTCTCGGTTTGAATCCCGTCTCAATCCGACGCTGGCAAAAGGAGGTGACCTAAAACGCTGGCCCAGCGAGGAAGTTACCCCCCGGGACTTTACAAAACAGGTCCGAAGAAACTGACTGCCGGCAGATTACAGCGCGTCGTGCTCCTTTCGTCAGCGGTGGGTATGGAGGGATCCCGGATGAGCCCCCAATATGTTGGGTTTATTTCGTTTCCCAACCTGCAAGAATCAACCAGAGACACAAACTACTCTTCTGCAGAAGAGGGGAGAGCCAGACGCGGAGAACCGCCGTCAAACACTGTCTGAGATCAACTCCGACGACTCTCAGTCCCCAACTGCCTTTTATTATGTTAACAACAAAGAGATTGGCTTTTTCACACAGTCACACAAACAGTTGACCAATAAACATTCCCAGGAGACGTTCTGGAATCGTCTGTCGACATGCCCTTACCAGGACAGGAGACTGACCATTATCAGTTTCACAGGTAGTTGCTAACAAAGACAGTTGATGGTCAAAGCAATCAATGATAAAAGCAGTCGGTAACACACACATGTGAAAACATTTCTAACCCCCAAGAAAACATCTAAAAAACAGTTGAGTATACAACAAAAGAAAGGAGTCAATAGTATAAAACAGCAAACAGAATAATATGAAAACATAACCTTTCAAATAAACTCATAAGTAAATGAACTTAGATAATTTTCCTAACATAATCCCTGAGCTGCGTCAGTGTGGGCAGCACCGCTTTCAGAGTTATTGCTGTTGACTTTTACTGAAAAGCATTTTTAATAAACCAACTGTAACTATGTTATTGTAGGATTACGTAGGCCTATGGTAAGTCAGTGCCAGACATCTCTATGCATGGGAAGAGAGATCCCCGGCTCCAAGGTGTCCTGGTTTTCCCAAATGACAATATGGTCACCCTAGTTTAGGGATTAAACAAGACGTTGCACTCAGTTTGCTGAACACAATTAACTGGTTTTCTTGCAGTTTGCTAATTGTCGTCATCAGGTCTAAAAACATCTGCTACCGTCTCCTCGGTTGTGTTCAGGTGATCGTGGGAAGCATTTTTGAGGTCATCTGGGACATGATAAAACCAGGAGCATCGTTTGGGATCAGCGTGCTGAGGGCCTTGAGACTCCTCCGGATTTTCAAAGTCACCAAGTGAGTTTGTTTCAGGAAAGCTGCTGTCAGGTCGACTTCTGTTCGACAAACAAACATTTGGCTTCTTGTGCACTTGGCAGCTGAAGGCCTATTAAGCCTTCAGAGCATGTTTGGATTTGCTTCAAACTCTGGGTGTCCTACATTGTCTCTCTTCTAAAAGAAAGAGAATCTGTATTGATGGGACATTAAAAGTGACCTGTGATGCTTCCTTAAAGAGGTTGGGATCGACTTATGGGGATTTTCTACCAAAATTAAGATAATGAGATTTTAGTCTGATCAGTTCTGCCAGTTTTGAGATATTTCAGGGTTTCTGTCACTTTAAATTAGTGTTTCTCAATCTGTGGCGGACCAGTAGTGCGCCACCGCTACTTACCAAAGGGTTATGTTAAAAATATTGATGGAAAACTGCTTAATGATGTATGTTTTACACCATATTTTTTATTAGCTCATTAAGTAAAAATTAGCGATACTCTGTTTTGCATAAATGACCCTTTTAGCCAGCCTTTTATTCAATGCTTTTCTTTCTGCTCTCAGATACTGGAACTCGTTGAGGAATCTCGTCGTTTCCCTTCTCAACTCCATGAAGTCCATCATCAGCCTGCTCTTCCTCCTCTTCCTCTTCATCGTGGTCTTCGCTTTGCTCGGCATGCAGCTCTTCGGTGGACAGTGAGTGATATTTCCAACATGTCTCTGTTGCTCCGTCGTAGACACAAACGCCCAGCGACTCCTCCAGGATCCTCTCTTGTCCTTCTGCTTGTGATCCCTGGACCGCTGCTGCGGCTGCGGTAGTGACAAGCATTTCGTCGCAGCAGGTAGCTGGCTGAGCAGCAGCTCCAGCCAGAGCCTTTTGAATATCAGCCCCAGCAGGAGCGCTGCGTCGTCTAATGACAGGAACACCTCCTGATCCCAGAGCTGGCTGCGCATAATCAAAGGCCTGGCATCTGGCCCACGTTCTGAATCAGTTTACACACAAACCTTTTGTATCGCAGCCCACATCACTGCTGGGACATTGTGGTGGTGAAATGTTGTCATTCATGGAGCAGCTTCACGGTGAGACTTTATGCAGCCGTTTGAGGATCAGTCGTCCCGACTTTTCCTGGAAACTGTTTGGTTTTTACTGGCAAACTGTGCTGTCAAATTTTGCTAGATGATAAAATGTCCCACTAATTATGGCGATAAACTATAATTTTGTTTTGAGTCTAGAGCTGGATGACAAATTAATAATATATATCGCAATAGACATGCGATCAACATCAATACATAGAAAATACATCGTTATTACATAAAGTAAAAACTGGTGCTAAGATTAGATCAGGAGTCCAAGTCAAGTCTCAAATCTTTAGCAAAACAATCTCTCCCAGGTCTTTTATTTTCAAATTCTATTGAAATTCAAAAATACTTTATTGATCCAAAAGGGAAATTAAATACGTAGTTCCCACAAGTCTGAACCGAAAGTGATCCACGCCGTCTTTGTAGGCAAGCACAGCATAGCGGGCCGATGGCTTCTAGACCAGCAAAAACAAAACGTGGACATTTCTGACCGACGTGAGAGAGAAAGTTACATGAACAAAATGGCTGCTGTTGGATCGACCGTATGCAAACTCTTCATTTGAATAACAAGGTTCTGGTGGCTGGCAGAGTGAGGTCATGATGTAACAAACACCCAGGCTACATGTCCATCTTAGCTATCACATAAAAGCTACATTAGCTAATTTTCCTAGCTCAGCCATAAATATCCCTGACATTTATCTTAGCATTACGCAGAGGTGGGTAGAGTACTCAATTGTGATTTAGTAATAGTTGTAATGTGCTTACAGCTAGTTCTTTGTTGTCATAGCAACTCCATAGCAACTGCCTACCAAGATGGCTGCCAGTTCGATAGTTCCCGGAAGTGTAACTTCATGTGTATTCAAAATCAATAATACTTTATTGATCCCAAAGGGAAACTAAATAATAATAATAATACATTTGCCTTTGAAGTCTGAAGCTCCAGCTGCCATCCTGTTGTTGGTCGTATTTTCTCCCAGTGACTGTTGGCCTCGCGCGTCGTTGCGCTTTGGGACAACAGGCCGTTGCCATGGTTCCCGGCTTAATTCTGTGAGATCATTAGCATTACTTGGCTGTCTGCTGATGGACATGTGTGAGATGAGTCTGACACCAACAAGATGTGTGTAGTTAGCCGAGCGTATCAGACTGAACACACTTCCTCTAATCAATTATTTCCTCATCTTTCTCTGGACTGAACTCCTGTTCAGCGTGTAAAGTAGCATCTTGTGTTGTTTTTTTAATGTTCCTGAGCAAAGATCATGAGTCATCTTGTGAGTAACCTAAAAATAGTCTGTTCTCTGTCAGCTGTGGCGTAACAAAGGGAAAACACAACCTTTTTCTTTCGAATGTTTCTGCTCTCTCTGGGCTAAATGGTGAGAATTGAAAATGAGCAGCAGAGAGCCGTTTCCCTGCTGAGACTCTGTGGACACGAGCTGCGTTTGGAGAGGAAGAAAATGTCTGAAGCAACGATTTGTTTTTCTGATTCCAGCTTCAGAGCGTCTTCGTTGATTAGCTCTGACATGGTGGTTCTCAGCAGACTTGCTGTTCTTATGTTTACAGCCAGAGATAATTCACAGACTGCTGCGCTCAAACTGTTTACTCTGAGTTTCAGTTGGATTACTTTCAGTTTGACATTTCGGCGTTTGGCATCTTAAAGATTTGGCATTTAGTTAAAAGGATACAAAAGAAAAGATGTTGATCTGTAGTGATCAGTCCTTCCAAACCTTTGGAAAAATGCCAAATGTTTTGTTTTCATGCTAATTAGATGACAGCAACCTTTAGATTTGGTATCAAAACTGAAAATAAAGTAGATTTAAGTGACATTGTTGTTGCCGGTTGGACCGGTTGGACCGGTTGGTCGGTTGGTCGGTTGGTCGGTTGGTTGGATGGATGGATGGATGGATCATTGCTGTGAAGTAAAGTCTGTATTTTTCTCATTTTGTCTCCTGGGTTTCATTGATTCAACCAATATGAAAATATCTATAAATCAAATATCTATAAATCAAATGTCTATAAATCAAATATCTATAAATTAAATATCTGTATGACGTTAAACTTGCTCTGCATTCAGAGGAAACTAAAGAACCGTTTTTCCTCCCAGCTGCTCTACAGAACCACTGCTGGTCCAAATCATCAGACTCTCGCTCGTCTTCCTCCTGTAAATTCAGAACCGCTCGGCTTTAAGCCTCCTCCTCTGGTTGGTTCATGATAAAAAAAATAAGAACCTGCTGCCGTTGTGTTCGGGATTAAATGAAGCTGCTGGGAACAAACTGGGCGTCGTGTGACTCCGGTTCCCCGGTTGGAGGTAATGGAGTCTCGGGGGTCGCGCGCTCCCAATCCCCATTATCAGGATAAACAGAGCAAGGCGCTCGGCGCTGCTAATCCCCGAAGAGAAGAAGAAGAAGAAGAAGAACAGGAGGGATGGAGGGAAGGCGGGAATAAACAGAAAAGACGATGGAGGGATGCAACCGAGAGGGAGAGTCTTTAATCCATTCCTGTGAAAACCCACCAGGACTTTAAACACTTTATTTTATCTTAAATGAGTTTAGTCCTCTGCTGCACTTAAAAAAAATAACTACATGTGGAATAATGTTTAAAACGTGTTGGAAGTAATTTCAAGAAGCTAAAGTTACACTGTAAAAAATTAACAGCAATGTTTGGGTTTATTTAACCTGACATAAACAGAAGAAATTGGTTTTATTTTTCGGTGTTTCACTTTGCTATTTATACATTTATAAATGTCAAACTAAATATTTATTCACCAACTACATGTTTAAGTCATTTAAATATCAAATTTTCAAGTTAAATATTTAGTTTACTTCATAACTAAACATTTGGTATGTAAACTATTTAGTTATCTAAATATTCAGATGCAAGATATTCATTTTCCAAGCAAAATATTTTGCTTGGACAGAAATCGTTAGCCAACTAATTAAATATTTCATATATCATTTTTAAACATATCTGAAGAGATTTTTTTGGACTTTTGCAATTCAATTTGCTTCACCAAACATCATTTTAAGCTTTTATTTTTGCTAATTTTGATAATTTCAGCTAACTAAAAGTCAAAACATAACTCAGAAAATTTAAATGATACAAAACACCAATAAAACCGATTTTTCGTATAGAAATATTAGTGGTTCCTAATATATACGGGATGGCCCTCTATCCAGGAGGTCATGGCTTCAGGGGCGCCATTAACGTTTAGAAAAGTCACTGGTTGTACTACATATAGTGAAAGAAATTTAGTGGAACAAAGAAAAATGTGCAAAGCAACAAGCACAATAATTATAATTTTATTGGCTTTTTCATATTATTCTTTTAAAACCGATTAGTTTTTAATTGTTTAAGCAACAAAAATGTTTGGAAAACATTTTAAAGTTTTGTTTCTGAAGACCTGAAGAAGTTTTATATTCCACATACACAGAAAAACTACATTTTTAAGGTTTTTTGTTTGTTTGTTTGTTTAGTTTGGGATTTTGTTTTTAATGAAGCGTTTCTGATTTTCCAGGTTTAACTTTGAAGATGAGACACCAACAACAAACTTTGATACCTTCCCAGCAGCCATCCTCACTGTGTTCCAGGTAAAATAACCACATAAAACTGGCCAAACAAAGCTCTTTATCTGAATTCAAATTAGCTTAAAATAATCTCTTTTGTCCCCAGATGAGCTCTGTGATAATCCTTCAATTAGCCTGTGCTCATCCACCTTTGCTCTGTGAAGTGATTTAATCCACAGCCTGCGTTTTCCTCAGATCCTTACCGGCGAGGACTGGAACGCTGTCATGTACCACGGCATCGAGTCTCAGGGCGGCGTTCGCCGTGGGATGTTCTCCTCCATCTACTTCATCGTCCTCACGCTCTTTGGAAACTGTATCCTCTTCGGTGCAACAGAACTTATGAAGGGAGAGCAAAACAAATATGAGGCAAAAGTAGCTGATAGGTTAGTTGTTAGCTGTGCTAACACTCGAGCATTAATCATAAACATTAGGTTGGTATGAGCTAATGCTAAAGCATACTTGGCACCATTTCTGTGCTATGTACCAACATGGTGGAATTAGCTTCTACTTTAGCATTAGACTAATGTAATGCTAAGTTAATGCTAATATGCTACAGTGTAAATTCAACTATATTGATTCCCGCTGTATGTTAATATCTTAACGTGGTACAACAAGGGATATAAACATTAACCATGGTGACTAATATAAATATTGCATAACTAAGATTAATCCAACTGCATATTTTAACCTGCAAGGCTTTTTGTCTCAAAATTTGGAAGTTTTGGATTTTCCTAACTTGTATATTTTCAAGTTCTTTTTTCCTGAAATGTCTGAGATTAATATCAAAATTTTTTGTTTTTTTCTTGCAAATTTTCAACTTTTCAAACTCTAAAATGATATTTTCTAAAAAATAAAAAAGTTTTTATTGCAAATGTTTGACTTTTCAAAATCAGAAATTTTCTTGTTTTCTTTTCAAGGAAATTTCAGAGATTAATCCCAAAAGAAGCGCACACGCCTCCAAGTTGCGCATAGAAGGTTAGACTGAACAAAGCAGTTCAAATTCATAAAGTGAACAAAAAAGCAAAGCTTTCGACTTGTGCTAAAAGACATGGAGGTTTGCTATATGCAGAATGAGGAAGAAAATAAAAATATTTCTAATTCAGTTGTCCTACAGTCAAATAAACTGATAAATTTTGCACAGATTTTAGATTTTGTGTGAATAATTAATCCTTGTCCATCCTTATCTGCATTTTCTCACTAAGTGCTGGAGTCCTGATGCTGTTTGCAAGGCTAAAACTGACTGTTGAGGTATAGAAACTTCTCATATTGTGACTACATATTGTGAATACATATCATACTCCACATGCAATATTACTGGTAGAAGCATAGAGCAAGAGTCATAAAATTCAATTTTGTTGCATTTGTATCAAATAATCACTGATTTCACACCAACTTTCTGAATTTATCACTCAGCTGTAACTCCTATTGTCTCTCAGATTTAATAAATGCAGATTAAAGTTGTCCATTATTATGTTTAGAGCCAATAAAGAGAATAAAAAGTGAATATTTTTAAAAATATTTTGCCACTATGTGTATATTTTTCCTGAAAGTTGTGCTTCAGACACTCTGCTGAACGTCTTCTTGGCCATCGCTGTTGATAACCTCGCCAACGCCCAAGAGTTGACGAAGGTGGGCTGCTCAAAAATCACCCAGACCAACAGGAAGTGGTTCATATGTTCCTCATAAAATTCATCTGTGAGACATGAAACCTGGGCTTTGGGTTGGCAGGATGAAGAGGAGCAGGAGGAAGCAGCCAATAAGAAGCTGGCTCTGCAGAAAGCTCTGGAAGTAAAAGAAGTCAGCCCGATGTCCGCCGCCAACATTTCCATCGCTGCGTAAGTTTCTGTCTTCTCGCTCTGTTTGCTCCCAAAATGGAGGGAAATATGTTTGTTTCTCTATATTTCTCTCTCTGGATGTTCTGTTCTGGATCTCTGTTTTAGAAACGATTTTTTGTTTGTTTGCATTTCTCCTCATCTTCTCCTTGTTATGCTCTAGCTGTTGTCGTCTAAAACTTTATCTGCAATTAAGGAAGCACAGAGTTTCTACTAACAGCTTTCAGCTAATTGTTTGTTTTGCTGTTGAGCTTAATTAACATTTTACTAAAAAACTGTGAAAAATGATTTTTTCACTCCTATTTTTGCTCCCAGTTCTACAGATATTCCACTGTTTGCTTTAAGATGTCAAATCTGCACAAAAATATCAGGATGAAATTAGTTTTGCAAATAAATATTTCAAATAATAATATTTGTGAGACAAAATCACATCAAACTTTTAATATTTACATGAAAATGACAAAATAAAAACTGTTCAGATTTACGTAACTTCCGAAGAAAGATTTTTGTTAAATTGTACCCCGGTATATCGAAATATGGGAGTACATGTCTGGAAAAAACTCTTTTTTTGATTAATTTCAGAAAATATCTACGAAAAACTTCAAAATGTCATAAAGAATAGTTTCAAAGCTTACTTTTTTTTTTTAAGTTCTCCCAATTTTTTAACGTTTTCGTTCTAAAAAAAATCTGACGCTAATCTCAAATTTAATTTTATTTTTTCTGGCAGCTCTACTTTGAATCTCAGAAATGTTCATCTTTTTTCTATGAAATTTTGTAGCTTAATCTCAAATTTTTATTTTTTTTCTAGTTCAACTTTTCAAACTCAAATTTCTAAGTTCTTTTTCTCAAAAATCTTTGTGCTGAGTCTGAAAATTTCAATTATTTTATTATTTTCATTTTTTCTAGAACATTTCTGAGAGTAGTCTGAACATTTCTGAGATCTATAACAAATGTTTGATTTTTCTGACTCAGAAATGTTGTTCTGAAATTAATCTGAAAGTTTCTAAGTTTAGGGTTAATTTACTCCTCATTTTTTCCATCTATAGTGTTCCTGATACACTGCAGTAACGACCTGAAACAAGTTTCTGGCTGTTCTTGACTAAGGGCCTCCCAGAATTGTTGCTAGGGCCCAAATGGTCCCCAGACAGAGCCTGTAAAGATTAACTGCCTACTAGGAGAATTTGTTCACTTAATAGTGAAGTTACGGTGAAAATAGGAGCAAACATACCTCATGTCATCTAACCTGTTCACATAAAAACAAGCAGAATATTGGATTCGCTTATTTTCAGTTTTAATCTTTGCCCAGCTTTTATATTATTATTATTATTATGAGCCATTTACTCATGTGACTAGTTGATCATCTTTGCTCCTTAATTACCCTTCTCCCCTCTGTGAATGACATCCAGCAGCTGATCAGTGCTGAATATCTCCAGATGGTTGGCTTCCCAGTCGTTCTCCTTTGTTGTTGTTGTGTGATGTTGTGCGTTTGGTTTCTGCATGTCAGAAAGATTTCCTTTGGTTCTTGACCGCTATGCTAGAAGGCTTGTGGTTTTGTTTTGTTTTAACTGCACAGGTTTTGTTTGATTCCTGTTGATAAAAACTTGGGGTTTCATTCCCAAATCCTTTTCCATCTCAGTGCAGTAAACTATTAATTCAGGACTTTTTGGAAATGTTGATTTCTAGATTTTGCTGCTAGCTAAATGTCCATGAGTGCTAATAATAACTTCCTGTAACATTTAGCTTTGCTACATGGCTAATCCTAGTCTTTTTGTACTCAGTCAATAACATCATGTAACAGTTAGCTATGCTACAGTGTTAATCATAACTAATTGCTGCATCTAGCTCAACTGGAGTGCTAACAATAACGTCACATAGCAGTTAGTTTGGCTGCTGCTACAATTAGTTTCTACCATTAACGTCTTGTAGGAGTTAGCATTGCTACAGTGGTTAACCTAGCTTCTTGCTGCAGCTAGCTGTAATAGAATGCTATCAATAATTTAAAGAAGCAGTTTGCTTTGGTATATGCTAACTCCAGTGCTTTTCTGCATCTGGTTGTACTTAGGTTCTGTCAATTACCTTTTGTAGCTTTGCTACAGTGTTAATCACAGCTTCTTGCTGCTACCTAGCTCAGACAAAAGCTCAAGATTTTTGTCCTTTCAAGCTTTTTATTTTTTAGAAAACATCTGAGATTACTCACAAAATAAGTTACAGATTTTTTTTCTTTAATTTTCTATCTACAATGGCCCTAATATTTTTGTCATACCAGGAGCTCCAGATGAACGTTTAGTTTTAGTAGCAAAGCAAAAAGATTCAAAACCGTTGCTGATTTTGAAATCTTCCCTCTGTGGAATGAAACTCCTGGATGGTTTTTGTTGAGTTGTTCCGGGTTTGGCTCAGGTTGTGTTTTCAGAGCAGCTTCGTAGAAACACTGTGAATCATTTAGTGTAGGGACAGGTGGACACACCGTCCACTTGTCCCGTCCACATTTCTCGTCTCATTCTTTTCCTTTTGTTTTTGTTCTGCATGTACAGTTTTGTAAAGCAAAATCGAGATGCACTCTCTCGCAGGTCGTCCGTCACCAGCATTCAGTCACCGTGAGTTATCGCTTTCTCAATTTTCTGCTCCCTCCTTTCTTTCCTTCTTTTTGTCCTTTATTCTCTCTCCATCGCTTAATTCCTCCCATTTTACCATCGACACTTTATCCTGTTCTTAAAATGAATCTTTCCCACTCTCCTACTTGTTCTCTCCTGTTTTAGACTCAAGCTTTCGAAAGCTAACTTTTAATCTTGCTAGAAGGAACAAAATGTTGTGTTTAGTTCATTACATAAAGAGGTAGAGTTGGAATGTAAAGTGACAGTAACTAGTGTTTCTGCAGCTCATCGTTGTTGGTGTCTCCAGTAATTCCTCTGCTCTGTGCGCTCTGATCCCAGTAATTTGTTTATAAAAGCTTAATTCCCCAGTGTTGCTGTCAGCAAAAGTAGTTTGACATTTCCAGTGTGTTTGCCGTGGCAGAGCCCCGGACATGACAGTGGGATAAAGTAACCAAGAAGCCGCTCTGACATCGGTAATCTGCTCTTTGTTGGTCACAGTGGAAATCCTAAAATCCATTTTCTGAGAAAATTAGAAAGGATTTTTTAAAAGAAATTGTTTGTTATGACCTTCACAATCGCTGCAAAAGTACCAAAAGAAACAGAAACTTAATTTTGGGGTTTTCATTATCTATAAGCCACAATTATCATAATTATTTGAAATAATTCTCACTTTGTAAAAGTAATAAATTACTGTTGAATTCCTGAAAGAAGCTGTTTGTTAATCTTCTAAATTAGAGCTGAACAATATGGCTGACAAACATACGTATCACTATAAGTATTTCATAAAAGTCGATATTGATAATTACCGATTAGTTTTTTGTTTTAAATTTCTGCTGCCGTGATCTTTCCTGTTTTATCCAGTTTTCTTTTCATGATGTTATTTTTTTATTTCTAAGCGTTAATGAAGCGCGATGGGGAAACTTCAAACTGTTGCTGCATCAATTACTCAGAACACCGTTGCTAGGTAACCAGAGTGTGGGGAACTTGAAACTGCTTCTCACCCAGCAGGTCCGTTGCTAGGCAACCAAAGACTGAGTGAGTCAGTTGATTCCAGCAACTTTGCTTAGCAAAAGTCTTTCCTCTGCATACATCTCCCCAAAATGCTATATTCCATAGATTGAATATTGAATGTTAGACACATTATATGTTATCAGTTTGTCTTCCAGCCTTATTCTAATTATTGATATAAATCTGTAAAAAAGGCTTAAATTTGTTTATTAAAAAAAATATTCCTACACGTTCTCCTACAGTTTTATGTGTTATTTCTTATAAGTGAGCACTCCAGTCCTGTCAGTGCTGATAACTGTCGCTGTCCAGTGCAGCCGTACCAAAGCTCCCTGTCTGTGTGTGTTTGACCTGTCTGTCTGGTTCCTGTGTTTTCTCTGTCTGTGTGTCTTTTAGGAGTTATACAGTCTACTGCTCCCCCACTCGACATATCTTGAAATACAGGTGACCATACAGAAAACGGTTCCATGTACAGTCATGCCTTACAGACAGTCTGGACTGCTAAGATAGTTTAAATCATCTGATTTTTCTTCCCTCTTGTTTTCTTGGGGGAAATGCATGCATGCAAATTGTTTATTTTTCTCATCAAATATCATGTAACAGATCTCTTACATGAAATATCTCTCCAATGAGTGTTGTTAAAAATGTAGCACAACCTTGTTTCTTCCATTACATGCAGGTGTGAAAGAAGCAGACGTGCTGCTCATCAAATGCATGTAATTAATTTATCCTCAGCAGATACAATCGCCTCCATAAGCTGGAGTTTTACTGAAAGTGGATCCTGGAGGTTCCTTCCAATCAAAATGGGAACCAACATGGATCCCTGGGGTACACCACAACAAACAGGAAAATCCTGCACAAATATGGTTTAAACCATGACAGAACTGACTCAACAGTGAAAAGAAAAAATCATAAAAAAAAGCCTGAGTCTCATGAATAAAACTCTTCACAAACACCACAGACAATGGCAGATGGACACATTCAAATATGTTGGATCACGGTAAGGTTGAACACCGTATCACGATACGTTTCATATCAGTCAATATTGATAATTATTGATTAGTTTTGTGCTAAATATCTAAAATGTTACCGAACTGTCCACATCGTTTTTTATTTTTAAGCAGTTAAGAAGAGTCACATTATGGAAACTGCTGCTGCGTCAGTTACTCGACAGGTAGTTGCTAGGTAACCAGAGTTCGGGAGGTGGAGGTGGGGAGACTTGAAACAGCCTCTTAACTGGCAGGTTGTTGCTAGGCAACCAAAGAGTGAGTGAGGCAGTTGATTCCATCAGCCTGGCTTAGCTGGCTGTGAGAGGTTGGGAAGCTAAAGCCTTTCCTCTGCCTACATCTCCCAGAATGCTGTGCGGTTCTGGATTGGAGTTCAGTGATTATTCCACATATCGGATGTTATAAATGGATATTGATCAAATGGCTTTTGTAATATTGTCATTGACTTATTCTTCATCTCTACCATGAGACCCTTTATAGCTGCCTATAATTGTAGTTCAAACACCAAATATACCTTAATAGCAATCTGAGCGCGATCACAGATGCTAACATCTACAGTCACTCATCTTCACTCTTGGTGGTTCAACCAATCAGCATCATGGAAAATAAATGGCGCTCCTGGATTGGCTGCTTTGCCAATAGCGTGAAAAATAGCATTGCTGCTCCGTAGTTGAGTTTCCAAACTACATCTTCTCTCATATTTTGGATATAAGCTGCATAAAAATTTGTGTTTTCCAGTTCAAACACCTCAAAATAAGCGCCAAGCAGGGAGTAGAAAGAGTAATGAGTTGGGCTGGTTTGTGGCCGCATGACCTGGGTATGATGATTTTAGACCGACTGTTCAACAGCAGAGGTTTTTCTCAAACTGGGTCATCAATGGGTCAATGATACCAAACACAGGACCATCGAGTTAATCAGCTACACTATTATGGGATGGACTTAGTTTTTTTACCACTTACATTAAGAACATCAGTAAAATCCGACCTGAGAACATTTTACTAAACTGGAAGTGAGATTATAAACTGAGGTGACAGATTTACTGTTTTTCCGTTATTCAACTGGAACTTACTGGGATCCATATATCAGACCATTAGGCTGCGTTCACACAGCCTTCAATTCCCATTTTATTTTTTTGTGTGGTAATTCATATTGATAACACATAACTCCCACAAGTTAGAACTGGAAGTGATCGGCCATCTTGGTAGGCAAACACAGCGTAAAGCATAGGCTATAGCTATAACTGACCATAATAATACTTATTTTGCTAGCCTTAGCTAACTATAATAGCCTTTATTTCGTTAGTTTTAGTTAAGTATATTAACCTCGGTTCAGACTGGTGTGAAAAAGCCAGATTCAGGTTTTCCTGCTGTGTGAACGTAGCCTTAGTGTTAGCCTTAGCGTTAGCGCGCTCTTAGCTACATCTAATCAGTGAAAATGTTTCTTGATTTTCCTCTTCATGTGATCGTTTAACTCGCCATCCATCGACCTAAATCTCCTGTTTCTGCTCGTCCAGACGCTTCTCTGGGAATGTGTCAGCCTCAGATGTCCTGGCTCCGGCCCATCAGAACTTACCAGAACCTGAGATTTACTCACCATGTTTTGGTTGGATGCTTGCAGCAAGGAGCAGCGCTCTGCTAAGAGCATGTCGGTGTGGGAGCAGCGGACCAACCAGCTGAGGAAGCACAACATGAAGACCAGCACTGAGGCGCTGTTCAACGAGCTGGACCCGGACGAGCGCCTCGCCGCCTCCAGCGCCCTCCACCTGCACCCCGACATGAAGACACACACTGACCGGCCGCTCGTCCTGGAGGACAAGAACGGCGACCAGACCAGAGCCGGCGCGCCGGAGGAGGCGGCCGGGCCCGGCGTCCGGGACAGCTTCCACTCCAGGAGGCGCCACCACCACCGGGACCGGAACGGCGACGGCGGCGACGGCCAGGCGGTCCGGCGCCACAGCCACCACAGCTGCGGCAGGGAGCACAACGCCGACGGCACCCAGGACAGAGAGAGGCTCCGCCCACAAAACGGGTCACCGGAGGAGGACAGAGGCCACCGGCACCACCGCTCCCGCCGCACGCCGAAGGAAGGAAACGGGCGACTGAACGGAGCGCAAGGCGACGGGAAAGGGAGAGGAGACAACGAGGAGAAGAAGCTGCGATCCTCACGCATCCACAGGTGGGCAGAGAGTCCAGACTATTAAGAGTAGAAATGCTTCCACATGTTTTACTCAAGAGTAGAAATACTTCATAATAAAATTACTCCAAGTAAAAGAAACCCAGTAACCAGTTACTATCCAACTCCACTGATGTCATAATTAAATCAGATTTTCTGACGCACTAAATTGAACCAGAGAACAAGAGTTTAGGTTTGAAGTTTCTGTTATTCAACTCATTTACATTTAGATTAATTTCACTGCTTTTCCCAGGGACAGACAGGCGGACACGGAGGACGACAGCCTTGCTGGGAGTCCGTTGCAGCTGAAGCGAAGCAGTTTGACGCCGAGTGAAAAACAGGAAGATGCCGACAACCAGAAGAACTCGACCAGAGCCAGCCAGGCCGCCCTGAACAGCAACGCCATCCACATCCCCGTCACCATCACTGCGCCACCCGGAGAAACCACCATCATTCCCAGTGAGGGCACAACCTCTCAAAAAACAAAACATATTAAGTAAAAAAAAAGATCCTGTGAAATTTTCTCAACAGAAAAAAAGAAAAATTGTCCTCCAGTGAATATTTAGATTCATTATCTCTTAAATGATTGATTAGCTGTAAGCTGACTTAAAATAGCTGTTCCCTTGACTTAGCATAATTGCTAACTAAAATTTCAGTAGCCGTTAACAAAACATTTAGTCACCGTTAGCTAGTATCTGAGAAGTTCTTAGTTTGACTGTGACTAGCTGTTAGCTTTATTCCTAAGAGCTAATATTTTGTTTTTACCATAAGTAGCAGTTAGCTTGGTAGCTATTAGCTTGACTTTAAGCAACAGTTAGCTTTACATTAAGTAGCTGTTTGATTTATTGTTAGCTTGACTGGATGTAGGTGTTAGCTTGACTTTCAGTAACCACTGGTTTAACTTCTAACCATTAGCTAGAAACTGTAAAGCTGTTAGCTCGATCCATGGTAGCCACTAGCTTTAATCTTAAGAACCGTCAGCTTTAAGAAGCTTTAATCATATGTAGTGGTTTTCTTCTAGCTGTAGGCTTGGCTCTAAGTTTTGGCTCTGAGCATCTGATAGCTTGACTGTTAGCAACTCTTAGCTTGATTCAGTAGCTAACTGAAGCATTAAAAAGAACTTGGGAGTTTGTGAACTTATGTTACCTCAGACATGCAGCAGTGAATGACTTCTCAAATGAATAACAATGTTTTTATTGTTCTTTGGTCTTTAGCCTCCAGATCTGTGTGAATCATGGATCCTCTAATGAGGAACAAATGAAACAAATCCTATGATAACCAACAGCTAGCATTTCTCTATTGTTGTTTTGTCTTTATGTTGCTGTAAATAAGTGATATTTATAGTTTATGTTGCTTTGCACCAGTGAACAGCATCGATTGTGGGAACTTCCAGCTCAGTGAGGAGAAGAAGGACCTGGAAGAGGAGGAGGCAGCTAACGGGCCGCGGCAGATTCTTCCCTACAGCTCCATGTTCGTCTTCGGACAAACAAACCCGTAGGTTCCAACACTTAACATGCAGAAATACCTTCAGTACATTTCAGACATCTAATATGACTAAAATAACAAATAACCAAATGAAAAGTTTCAGTAGAGATATAAAACCTTATCCTTTCCTTTGTTTTGCACAAAAGATCCCAGTGCCTATTATTAAATTAGAGTTGCGATAAGATGAAAATAGTTTGGATATATATATTTTGATGTCAGATCTTGGTTTCTGTGTCCTTCATGTATCAGATTTACTTTTTTTGTTGGTGCAAAATAGAACCAACATTTAGGTAGCGACAAGTAAACATGATAAAAACAGACAGAATTAAGCTGTGTGAAAAACATAAAGTATGAATTTATGTGCATTATACCTAGAAAAAAGCTAAAAGTACAGGTTAAAATCTATTTTTATATTAAACTTGTCACAAAAGCAGTAAAACATACAACAAATCCAACATGTAAACAATCTGCTACAGATAATATACAACATGAACAAGTGAAGAGAAAAATCCTGGTGAAAACAAAGAGCAGCTGAACCAGCATCGCTAACGATGTTTGTCCTGTTTTTACAGTATTCCTGGAAGCAGATGCTGCTTATTTCAACACCATTTTTCCTAATTATGCTCCGACTCTGGGAACAGGCGTCTGTGAAATATCTGCTGTTTGCAGACTTCACTGTTTGTGGTATCTACAAATTCAGATAAAAGAGCAGAAATCTGTGCTTTAAAACCTGTGGGTTGTTGGGGACAAACTGGCAGGGCGACTTAACAGCAGCAGACTCTGAACAGTGAGATGCATAATTTCCACATGCAGTTATACAACTGGGAGCGCATTGGTAAACAGTATCCAACCTGTATAGATGCATAAAGAGGCAGAAAGAATAGATTTATAAAAGTTAAATCTAATTTCAGATGCAACTGTCTGATCATGTTGCTAGTAAAGATTTATATTAGCGTCTTGTTTTGATTTTATGAAATTAGAAATATATCAGTAACATTTAGTTTTAGTATAAAACAAATTTTAGTTTTTATAAATTGAATGGAACAACAGAAAAGACTAACGATTATGTCATCTGCATAAAAATTAAATTCTGCTGTTGGTAAATTATCCCAAAGATTATTTATGAATAGAGTGAAGAGCAGGGGTCCTAAAATGGAACCCTGAGGGACTCCTCTGGATCACCACAATTAATAATTAACAGTCTAATATTTTAATCTGCACCAAACCTGACACCATATTAATGTCACAATAATTTCAATAAAAATGTGTCTAAAGTCATATTAGGAAAAAACATCAAATTACAACAAAAGAACAAAGAAAACAAAGTCAGAACAGTCAAAAAGCTACACAGCTAAAATCTACAAATTAACAGTAAAATAGCTACAAAACAAAAAAACACAACAGCAAAAGCTACAACAGAATATTAAAAAGCTACAGCAGAATATTAAAAAGCTACAACACAACAACAAAAAGTACAAAACAAAAGCATTAAGTAACACAAAAGGAAAAGTCACAACAGTCCAAAAGCTACAACAGAGGTTTTGCTAAAGTGGAAGCAATGCTAGCAGGTTTATCATAACTTTTGTTTCAGCACAACTTCCTCTGTAGCTTTTCCCTTTATTTGACCCTTCTGGACCACCGTAGTTCATAATCCAGCGCATCAGATTAAAAACGGTTCTGTAAAGGAAACTGGACCAGAATAACGACTTTAGACAGAAAGTAAAGACTTTCTTCCAGTTATCAGAGACGTTTGTAGTTGGTTATTTGCTCGTCCGCGGTGGGTCAGGCTGGTCCGGACGGTTCTGATCCCTAAACACCGAGTTCCTCAACCATGTACTGGAATGTGTGTGTGCCTGTTGAGCAGCTGCTCCTCTCAGCTCCTGTGCGGTTGGTTGGTTGGTGTTGCAGGGTGCGGCGCCTGTGTCACTATGTGGTCAACCTGCGCTACTTTGAGATGTGCATCCTGATTGTCATCACCATGAGCAGCATCACGCTGGCCGCCGAGGACCCGGTGGAGGCCAATGCCGACCGCAACATCGTGAGTCACAGATACACATCTGGGGCGGCGAGTATTTGCATGAAAATGTGCTTGGTAATGTGAGCGAATGCATAAATATCTCCCACTCCAGCTGATTCATTCGGACTCCACTGTCAAGCGAAGGAAAAACAAAACTGAGACGCTTTGCTAAAGTATTGTAGGTGCAGCCGTGTGGCCTGGACTGACCGTGCCGCTGAAACAAAGACATAGTGGCACACATCCAGTTCAGTCAACCATTTCCCTTGATTCCCTCGTGTGACATGTGAGCCACGTTGGGAACAGATGCATGCAGACAAGTGGCCTGAGCTCCTCCTGTCTGACAGACAAGCACAGCTAATTAGCATTTCAGTCAGGGCCACAGAGGCAAACCGAGGTGGAGGTGTGTGTACGCGTTTGGTGTGTTTGAGAAGAAGAGTGCCGAGCAAACAGAGAGCTGGCAGGATGAACATGATGAAAACCTGACGAGTCGACTGAAGTGTTTACTGTGTTTTCAGGCTCTGAAGTACCTGGACTATGTGTTTACTGGAGTCTTCACATTTGAGATGGTGATAAAGGTGAGAAGGGCTGAAGGAGTGATAACTGTTAGGACGTAATAAACACGTTTAGCCACGTCACACACACTTCAGTTTATTTGAATGAGGTTTTATTAGATTAATGTAGAACGAATCCAAACACTTTTACTCTAAAAACCGTCAATGAAATCCAGATTTAAATAAATGAAGATGGCGTTAAGGCTGGACGTTATGGATGAAAAACATTTCACTATATGAGCCTTTCATATCAGTCGATATCCATCATTATTGATATTTTTTTTATTTTAAATATCTGAAATATTATCAAACTTTTATCCAGTTTTCTCTTCATGCCGTTATTTTTTATTTTTAAGCTTTTTTGAGGCGCAGTGGGGAAACTTGAAACTGTTGCTGTAGCAGTTGCTCACAAGGTTGTTGCTAGGCAACCAAAGAGCAAGAAAGTCAGTTGATTCCACCAACTTTCCTTAGCTGGTCATGAGAAGTTGATCTTATATTTTAGTTAGATATAAGCTCAATATAATATATTTTATCATGTTTTTATAAAATTTAAGTTAAAATAATTTATTTAAATGTTATTTATGATCATTTTCTGATTGGGTGTTTAACAAACCATACCAACTTTATTTATAAAGCACTTTAAAACAACCACAGCTGATACAAAGTGCTGTACATTAAAACACCACATAACAATAAAAAATAAAAACTCTTACAGTTTAAAAACAAACATACAATTTAAAACTAGATCCTGCTGGAGTTAAAAGCCAAGAAAAATAAATGGGTTTTAAGACGAACTTTGAAAGTGAACAGTGATGGAGCCTCTGACCTGCAAAGACAAGTCGGTCCATAACTTAGGACCAATGACAGAGAAAGACCTGTCCCCTCTGAACCTCCTGTCCCCTCTGAACCTCCTGTCCCCTCTGAACCTCCTGTCCCCTCTGAACCTCCTGTCCCCTCTGAACTTCCTGTCCCCTCTGAACTTCCTGTCCCCTCTGAACTTCCTGTCCCCTCTGAACCTCCTGTCCCCTCTGAACTTCCTGTCCCCTCTG